>BJBW01008913.1:0-13720 GCA_004320125.1 Scolopax mira
AAAAAAAAAAAAAAAAAAAAAAAAAAAAAAGAAACAAAGGAAAATAAAATAAAACTTTATAAAAAATCAAACCCCACATGAGGACAAGTCTTGGAAACTAACACAGTTGAATTCTATGCCAGGAAGCAAGATTTTCTGGCATGGCAGGATAAATAATAACAACAACAATAATAATAATTTTAATAATTATTATTATTATAATAATTTTTATATTTTAATTTTTAAAAGTGGTATAATTCTGTTCTCTGAATTTTCAAGCAAAATCTGAGGTTTTGGGTCACTTTGGTAAAGAGATATTAATGTCTATTAAAAACAAGTAAAAACACAATATTGGTCTGAAAAATTCCCTTGAAAACTCACTTGTGCTCCATTATGCAACACATTGCTGAAGTTATTTTTCTCATTACTTGGAAATCTCTCATTACTTGGAAATTTTCTCATACTCTGGAAATCTAAGTACTAAATCCCACAGAAAATTTTCAGAGGCTTGGTCAAACTGAAGTAAAAAGTTCCATAATATAGAGGTCAGCTGGAGTAGCAGGAAGCAAGAGGAGAGCTGAGATTATCCACACTATATATATATATATATATATATATATATATATTTCAAATTCTAGGCCAGAGCTCTCCTCACACTGTCATCTCAATTTTTGAGAGGAATTATTATCTCAAGCCGAGGCATATACTGCTACAGATCCGCACCGGCTGTAGAATCAGTATAATTATATTTCTCCAGCATCAAGCACCAGCTAATTAGCCCCATTAGTCCTAAAATGACTTCCACAAAGGATGCATCATTTGTGAGGACGTCACTGACTTGGTCTTGGAAAACACACTCACATGTCTTGTTCCTACATCAGCTATTTTAAGCTTATTTACCTATACCACACAGCCTTCATCCCAAGGACCTCATTGCAACCTACCTTACCTGTATTATTTTTTTTAAACACTTAAAATAAGTGTTAAAAAGACTTTTTTTTTAAAAAAAAAAAAGACCCTAAAGGTCTCCAAATCAGTTATGTTTCTTTCATAAGTAAAACTTCTGGATTTTCAGAGGGGGGTTGGGTTAAGTTTTGGTGGGTTTTTTTGGAAAGGTGCATCATATTAAGAAATCTATGTCACAAAAAGAAACATAGACATAATTCCACAAGCATTAGAAAAGAACCTAAAACACTGTAGCTGCTGAGACACCATGCCCATTTCCATTCTATTTTGGTTCAAAATAGAACAGGTTCATTTCAATCACTAATAAGGATGAAACGAGAAATTCTGTTCAAATTAGTGACTACAAATTCTCACCTGATGAGCTGCTGTAACCTGGTGGGGAAGAGGCAGCTTTGAAAAGCTGGGGCAAAGATAACCATAACCTAAATCTTTATGCCTTCCTCCAAAACAAACATATGAGGAAGCCAATCATTGACAGTGGTTTGATGTGTGTATTTTACCAATGTGAGACAAGAGAACCTGGGACGTGAACATGGATTTACGCAACCTCAGCAAAAATCCATCATTCTGTGCCCCAGGTTTCACACCCAAATGAAAATAGCATAATTTTCTCATGTCAGAACTGCATCCACGTAGGAGCCAGCAAATACACATGCACACAAATAGTCCAGTTTCAGTTCCAGTATGTACTACAGCCCCAAACAAAAGATCGAAATGATAGTAACCTAGTTATAAAACATGTTGACTTAAGTATAATCCCTGCACTGGTTTAATTTTTTCCAAAAGTTTTTCATTATTTAATTTTATGTCAGGAAACAAAAAGTATGTTGCATTATGTCTGTGCTAATAATAAAGTAGAACTTCCTTTGGTATCCCAAAGGCTTTTGCAAGAATCTCTTGCTGTACCTTGTCCACTGGGCTAGACCCAAGAGAGTCACAGCCAAAAAAATTAACACTTTCAACTAAAGACACAAATGCTGAATCTTAAGTAAAAGGCAAATTTGCCAAAGCACTAGTTATTCAAGTTACAACGATAAAATTCAGTGTTTTCATAAGCTTAATTAATAATCTTTTCAAATACCCAACTATCACTTTCTTTCATCAGCATTGGCTCAAAAGTTCCAAGAGAACCTTCCAGACTAGACAAAACTTATACACAAGTTTCCATCTATAAAAACGGCAGAAAACCAAAACTACAGATATTTACAAGCCACCAACTATCTCATCTTCAATGAGAAGTTTGGGTTTAATGCTGTAAACAGGAACAACAACAACAACAACAAAACAAGCCAAATCTTTTTCCCCATGCCTGCAGAGATCAGGGCCACATCCAAAGGTCTCAAACCAAAAGCACCAGCTTCTGCTGGGAGCACACATGGGGGGAGACTACAAAGAAGCCCCCATTTCAGGTAAGTTTCTTGCCATGCTTCTTCCTATTCGCACTCAAAATTTCTGCCTCATTTATCTTTGCCACATTTAGCCATTAACAGTCTTCTACCAGCATCTTGAGTTCACTTCACACAGGTCTACATCCCTAGAGAGAGTATAAATGCCAGACTTCATGACATTGATAAAATCACTTCTGAACCATATACAGATTTCAGTAAGTTTTTATATATGGAGGGGGAAGAGAGAAAAGTCTTTTTCCTAAAAAATGGACTAGCCTGCATCAAAACGAAAAAGTTCTTTACATAAAGCTGCTTCCCCCCCCCCTCCTCGAAGCAACAAAGGAGACAAGGAGCACAAGTAGATGAGCTGCAAAGGAAACTAATTACATGATATTATGTGCAGCTATAAAATGAAACCAGAAAAAAAAATAAAATAGCTCAAGAGATTATCTACAAAATACATAAGAGGAGGATTTAAAGAAAATGATAAGAGGAAGAAAGCACTAGTAAGGAAGTCACCCTGAAAACAAAACTCAGCACTGCTTTCCTCCTTTTTTTTTTTCAGATGAACAAAAAACATGCTTTCCCCTCCCCCTGCAGCCCAAGAAATAATAATTTTTAAAAAATGTTGGTTTTTCAATATTTTTTGCCTAGATTTTATAAAATATGCTGGTATTCAGTTTTGTCTCTCTTTAATTAATACAATGTACTTATTTACTATAAAAACCTACTTAAGATACCAAAATGTTGTAAATTAGTTACGAGTCTCAAGCGTTGCAGTGTTCCTCCTTCTTGCAAGGCAACATTCTATTGTACTTCACTTTGCAATGCCTAAACAGTAGATTTAACAGAATTTAAAAGGAAAAAAAAAAAAGTCTAGTGCTGTAATAGCACTTACATTCTCAAGCACAGAATGCAAGATTTCCAAACAGCAATTTAAAACCTAAACCGTGAAATTTTAGCACTTTAAATTTAAACCTAAATTTTATTACATCGATAGCACAGAGGAAAGAAAAATAAGTGTTACACGTCAGATTCCCAGGAAACAGTTATTCCTCAGTTTACGTGTTTTTCATAATACGCTATTTTTTTAAAGTGCTTCTGTCTTTCCCATTCCAATCCTCCCTTTATTTGAATAATAATTTAAAAAAAAGTATTGCATTTTATTGACAAATCTGAACAGTCACGTGTTATCTTCTCATGTTTATAAACTTGAAAACCTCTTTTCTTCTTAACTGCTTTAAGAGCAAGCTAAATCCGACGTGCTAGTTGCTAGCTATGCGTGTCAGCCAAGTGCAAACAGTATTACACTGGGAATGCAGCAGGGTCTATGCAGTTGAACAAGGGAACTGATTTTGTCAGTAACTTTCTGACAGGATACAACACAAAGGGATTTGTGAAAATAAGGGCGGAAAAAATAAGAAACCAAACAGACAGAAGGAGGTTAAAACACACGCTTGTAGCCCAGCTCTTTCATTAATTACCAGCTGAGTAAGCACTGTCATCTTCCCCTGCACGGTAAGGTCAGAGTCTAACTGAAATGGGATACCTAAATTTAATCAATTGGTTTCATTGTAGATCTTCCAAGGCATTTATAATGACTCAGTAATCACCTTGACAAAACATTCTAGTTAGTTCATAGTATAGCCCTTTCATGTTGCCGTAGCTGGCAAAAATATAATTCATTTTTTTAAGCTGTAATAGTAATAGCACTCTCACTTGATGCCTTATTAATTAATATTTTCTTTAGCCTTTAGTTCAAGATTATATTCTAAGCACCTCTGCAACCATCCACCTACTCAGCTGCTTCCTGTATGAAGACTGCATAACTTGCCTTATTGATTCAAACCATAAGCCTTTAAAAAGGGTCTCCAATACACACAGCATAGAACACAAAAAAAATCTGAACACGAGTTTTACTTGTTCTGAAATCTGTTTTACAACCCTATGTTCTCAGAGGAGAGCTCTGCCTACAAAGAAATCAACCAGCAGAAAGCCAAGTCCATTCAAACGCCGTGTTCTAAACACAGGCAATTTTTTTTTTTTTCCCAAATGAAGTCCCTTCCCACAATAAGGAGAGCAGCAGCGTAACGAGGAAAAGGAAAGGCACGTCGGTGTGGCTGGGCAAAAGGCAAAGTCCACTGCCAAGGAGCAGAACAAATCTTAATAAATTCAGAATTTGTACTAGAGCGAGAGCCTCCCTATGTGCTGGAAAAATCAGCTATTCCCAACAGTTTCACGTTTTAAATCATGCAAAGTTTTACTAAACAAGATTAGAGAGCTCTAGGTGAAACAATCTATTTTCACCAAACAAGAGGAAAAACCACCTGAACATCACTCCTGCTCCTCTAAGTCCAAAAGCAGTAAAATCACCAAATTCCAAGTTATTTTTCCATCAGTGTACATATGAAACCACGTCTTCTCCATGAAGCAGGCATTTAGTAGCTGAGTGTGTCTGTTACCATTTTCACTCTACTTATTTCAGGTTTTGCACGTCATCGATCCACACTTTGCAGAGCCTCACTACTACAGACGAGCTGCAGCCAGAGAAGGAGAGGGCTCTGTAGTACCAATAAGAAAAGAAATCTTATGCTTTTTTTTGGAAGTGCCATCCCTGCAGACAGTAGTACTATGCTGGTAGTGCCCCTCCCACTTACTTTTCTATAGGCAGCTGGGTAGGTGTATCCAAATGTAGAAAAATGCAATTACTCATCTACACAGCTAACTGCATTCAACGTGTGATCACATAGCATATGACCTGACTGAAGTTATAAAAAAAAAATAGTTCTCCTCTTCCCACAACTTTATCCAGAACTAGTTTCCACAGAGAGAATTTTGACAACTACAGTTTTCTTCTCTCCCTCCTGCCCCCAATCTTTTTCCTTCTGAGTTTTGTTTTTTTTTAAATCCAGTCAGCTTACCAGTAGAGAAATAAATAACCTCATGGTTTTAGTATTGTGGAAGAACTTCCAGTGCTACTTTAGAACTACAAGAAAATATAGTGATACAAACCCACCAACAGCAAGTAAAGAACTTTTGTCCAACAAGCGGAAACAACTCAAAGAATCATTTTGCTCAAAACACGGGCATTTACTGCTGTTCTAACGGAAAAGGCAATTAATCTACCATTCACAGAGAACTTTCCAAGCATGGAATGTGTATCTAGAGTCTTTGCTTCTCTTCAGAATCCACCTCCAGGCAACATGACTGAAATAAAGTAGTCGGAGTCACTACTGCAACTCACAACAATTGTGCTGCTTGAGAGAGAACCAGCAATTCAAACGAGCGAAGCTGACTTCACTTGTTTCTCTTCGACTGTTTACTAGAAGTTTCTCCCTAAGCAGCTCCGAGATCTAGATGAAAAAAAAAAAATCAGCACTCTAGACAGACAGGCTTTCCAAAATGTGCTAGAACCGCTTCGTTCTCATTTTCTACATACCGAAATAATAAAAATGTATATAACATTAGGGCAGACACATATATGAGCTATAGAATGAAAAGTTAAAAAAAAAAAAAAAGCTTGCAGCCTGTAATGTTCAGTCACAAAGTTCTAACTGTCTCGACACCATTATAGCTGGAAACAAGCCAAGAATTAAGTCTTCAAATCATCCAGATGAAGACAACAGGTGCTATAAGAAACTCTTCCCTTCATGATACCCTAACATTCTGTCAAGTTTAAGGCCACTACATCACTATCTAAACACTGCAGCAAAAAAATTTTGAACATTGTGGGTGCAATACCACAGAGTCAAACAAAAAAAAACAGCAATTATGACAGAGTTTTGACTGGCTGAAACAGCCGTGTAAATCCCTTCCATCTTTGCTTCCACAACACACATATTGGATAAGAGCTGTATGGGAGTAAAGAAATACCGAATTTCTCCACATCAGGCTCACACTATCAACCACTGAGCTTATCTTCACACTTCTGGGGTCTTTCCTGTGAAAATGACATTTTTACAATGAATGCCACATTAGGACAGCCCGACCTTGCCTTCTACATATAACAACCTCTTCTTTTCACTTGGCCATTCCAAACCCTCCCCAGTGAACCTGACTGCGTTTGTTAACAAAGTTAATTTATCTGTATGCAGTTAAAGATGGGATGCAAATTACAGTTTAAACTGGAGGAAGGCAAGCATGAAGTCACAAAGCTAAAGATCCTGGAGACAGATCTGCAGCTCAAGGAAGATTCACACACCACGGAGACAATACCAAAATCAGGAGATTTAAACTCTCACGCTTGAAATTACAGGCCCGCTACCAACAGGGAAAAAAGAAACACACCACTCTTACAAAGCTTTGTTCTGTAACTGTCCCCTATAAAGATCTCCCGTGCCTTCTACTAAAGCTCTATTATCAGCCACTGCACAAGAGGATCCTAAACTGGACCATCAATGTGACTAATACAGCTATTCTTAAGTGCAAACCTAGCATACGTGATTTCGCTTGTCATTATTAGCTTGCTTACTCCAGGATATAAGCATCTATGGAAAGGAATTTGATTCCTAGAGTGTTAAAGTCCAAGTATGCACAGAGTATTCCCACTATTCTATTAGTCAAATCATCTCAAAAGAGTATCCTTAACAACTTGCAACTGGCTCTCATGGAACAATAACGAGGACGTGCAGTTTTTCAGCGCACGCACAGTGTTTTCTGCTTGAAACATCCTATTGTTTACAAAACTATTCCATACAACTGCACCTTAAAACAATCCCTATTTTTTTCCCCCCAAAGTCATCTTTGTTCTATCCCTCCCAACAAAACAGGACGCAGTTCTGTTACTCTGCTCCTTAAACCTGCACCCCCAAGACAGCAGACCTTCCAACCAGCCCCAGGAAGGGCTTCAGCATCCTCACTGGATGCTCAGCAGGGCACCCCAAAGGGTAACCCATGCAAAGGGCTCATCAAAAACCATCAGAGAACAGTTCTCAGACAACCCACCAGGTAATGCCTTGCCAGCAAAATTCTTGCCAGTGGACTGGCCAACCACCTGGTATGTTTAAAGTTGAAGTCCAGATGCAAATTGAAATAAGTCTCCAAGGCAATGGTAAGAGTCCAATATGGGAAATAAAAATCTTCAGTTATAAATACACACTAAGCAAATATTTTAAATTCCCGGTGGTTTTGCTGCAAGTTTAAGTACTCTGATGAGGTTTAATTCTGCAACGCTCTTTGTATCTGACCAGAGAGATAGAGCTCCCGTTCCCTCTCCATATAGAATCCACAAAGTCACAGCAATGCTGACCTTTACATTCTGAGTTCCCGCCAACCAATAGTAAGAAAATTATTTGCAAACACACATCAAATATACATATGGATACAACCTTATTGGGAAAAAAGCTTACATGCATTTTTGTAGGCTGGGTAAAGCTCGCAAGACAATTTAACAAAACTTGACACTGGCTCCGTTTCCTAGCAAACCAGAAATGCTAAGTCTTTCTGTGGACCTCTAAAAAGAACAAGAGATGCTTGTAACACGAACTGCCTGTCAGCTTGTTTGCTCTTCAGATTAGGGGGAATTAAACCCAACACAAACATATTTAACACACGTCCTTTTATAAGGGAGGAACCAGGATACATAAAAACGTACCTCTGCGCTTTGTAAGCAAAGACTTAAAACTCAAAACCGATCCTTCAGAAAACCTGTCCTCTGAGAAGCATCTTCATTCAATCGAATCTCATCAGAAAACGTTCTCGTGTGCCCTTTAGTATTTTAAAAGCCTTTTTTCCCAGCTGGGTGGTCTCCCATGGCGCAAAACTAACCGCAGAAGAGCTCCACGCAGCCCCGTCTCCCTTTCTCCCGGAGACAGGACAGGAAGATCTTTGTGTGTCCCACTCCCCTTCCCCCCTCCCCAGCTTTTTGGCAGCAAGAGGGAGAACTTTTGTTGCTAGATACAAGCCCCTCCAGCCTCCCCCCGCATCCTCCACACACCGAGCCCCATCCCCATCCCTCCCTCCTCCCCCCCACCCCCATCCCCCGGCCCCAAACTCACCGGATAACGGGGCTGTAGGGGCTCCGCGACCGGCGCCAGCTGCTGTAGGGGCTGGGCGACACATCCCCGCCGCGCTCGTAGGAGCTGTGCCGGCTGTAGCTGGGGGAGCGGCGGCGGCTGTAGGGGCTGAGGGGCGAGCGGCCGCCCACCGGGCTGAGGGACTTGCGGCTCCGCTGGCTCTGCGAGGAGCGGTGCAACGGGGGGCTGTCATCCCGCCCGGGGCTGGGAGACGAGCGCTGCCGCCGGTAGGCCTTGGGCTCGGGTTTGTCGTCTCGGTAGGCCTTCGGCGGGTCCTTGTAAGCCGAGGGCGGCTCCTTGGCCGCTTTAGTCCGGCTCCGGTGCGCTTTGCTCTCCCGCTCTTTCCTGCCGCTGCCGGGCGAGGCGAGGGAGCCCTTCCTGCGGCCGTCGCTGCCGCCGCCGCTGCTGCTGCTCTTGAGTCCCTCCCGGTCCTGGCCCCCAGTGTGATTGTGGCGGCTGCGGGACTTGGAGGAGGACGAGGAGGCCTCGGCACCCCCGCGGCCCCCCGACGCCCCCTCCTGCTGCGCCTTCTCCTCCCCCCGCCGGCGGTGCTCCCGGTGCCGCTCCTTAGAGCGGCCGCTGCTGCCGCGGTGCTCCCGGCGGGACCGGCCGCTCCGTTCCGCCTCGCCCCTCTGCCGCTGGGTCCCGCCGCCGCCGCCGCCGCCGCCCGAGGAGGAGGCCGGGCTCGCCCCGCCGCTGCCCGCGCCGCCGCCGGCCGCCCCGCCGCCGCCCACCAGCCCTTCAGACTGGGAGCTCACGTCGTCGTATTCCTCCACCAGCGTGCTCAGCCCCCCGCTACCACGCCGCTTCTCCGCCTCCTGGGTCCCGCCGCCGCCGCCGCCCCGGCCCCGCCGCCGCTTGTGCCGGGAGCCCGAGCGCCGCTTGCCCCGCGGCCGCTTCCGCTCCCCCCCGTCCCCGCAGCAGGAGGAGGCGCCGGTGGCCGCCAGGAAGAGCAGGGACTGCGGCGGCAGCGGCGGCTGCAGGAGCGGGGGCTGCAGGAGGGGCGGCTGCAGGAGCGGGAAGAGCAGCGGGTGCGGGGCCGGCGGCGGGGGGGGAGGCTGCGGCTGGGCCGCAAAGCGCTTCCGTCTCCGGTGATGCAGCCGCTTCTTGTCGGCCGCCGCCTCCACCGCCGAGCTGCTGCTGCCGCCGCCGCTCCCCCAGCCCCGGCTTCCCCCGCTCCCGCCGGCCGCCGCGTCCGAGGTGCTCGGCATCGAGCTCACTCACGGCCGAGGAGGACGAGGACGCGGCCTTGGGAATCCGCCGCCGCCGCCACCTTCAGGGCGCTGCCGGCGCCATGGAGACCCGGCACCGTGCAGACACACACACACACACAGGGGACGCCCGACGGCCGGCACCGGGGCTTCGATCGTTCCCCCCGGCCGGACGCCGGGGCCCTGCCCGCCTCGCAGCCCGCCCGGCCGCGCCGCCTCACATGGGGCCGCCCCACCACATAAAGGTGGTGATGGGGGGGTGGTGGTGTGTCGCGCCGCTCGCCTTCGGGCCGGGGGTCGCCGCCGAGGTGTGGCGCTAGCCGGCAGAGCGGCGGGAGCCTTCCCGCGGAGGCCCGGCGCGGCCTCCCGCAACGCGGAAGTGTCTCCTTAGCGGCGGCGGCCTTCTCCTCACTCCATCTCAGGCCGCGGCGGCCTCGTCCGGCGGCCGAGCGGCGCTTGCGCGGGGGTACAAGCGGCGGGGGCTGCCGCCTCCTTCTCCTCCTCACCCGCTCTCCCGGTCGGGGCGGCGGGGTCAGGCCGTGCCGGGGGGTCGCGGGGTAGTTGTCGGAGGCGGCGCAGGCGGCCTTTGCGCTGGCTCCGGGCTCCGCTTACCCTGCCCGGCGGATCCCCAAGGTGCCCAGTTCACCGAGTTGGCCGGCGGCGGAGCGGGCGGACGGCCTCGGCGCTGGCGGACGGGTGACACACGCACCGGGGGGACACGGCCCGGCGGCGCCCGGCGCATGCGCGGGACCGGCAGCGAAGCCGAGGCGGGGTGGGGGGGGTGGGGGGTACGGAGAAGCGAAGGGGGGGGAACCGCGCCCCGCCAATCGCGCGCGGGGCTGCCGCTCTGCTGCGCATGCCTGGAGCCGGGAGAGCCGCCCCGCTCTCGCGAGATCTCGCCATCTCTCACACACACTTCGCCGGCTTCTCGGGAGGCTCTCGCGAGATTGTAGGGCTCTCGCGGTAATTGCGGGTCCGCTCCCCCCCACACACACTTCCCGCGGGCGGAGGGAGGGGGCGCTTCCGGTGGCGCCCCTGTGTCAAAGGTCGGGGGGTGGTGGAGCGCTGGGGCGGTCCTGAGGGGAGCGGAACCCAGCCCTGACCCCGGGTCACCTACACCACCGGGGCTTCTCCTTCTCTGTCCGCCCTGAGGCTCGCTGGCACCCCGGAGCTGGAGCGGTGGAAGCGTTGTGGGATGCCGCGGGAGGGGTTCGGCGTTAGGCCTCAGGAGAAGGGGTGGGGATGGCAGAGGGATGGATATGGGAAGGGGATGGGAATGAACAAAGAAGGGTGGCGGGGAGGCGTCCCTGGCAGCAGATGGTGCTTCTTTGCTGAAGGATTGCGGGTCTTGGGGCGCTCCTCCCCGAAGTAGGTGGCTGAGGGGCAGCCAAGGACCTTGGCACCCCAGTATCTGTCTGGTGTGTGCTCACGGTGTGCTGGGTATGGCCACCCAGGTGCTGGTGGGTGCCTGGGGAGAGGCCTGTTTAAAATTCTGTGTGCTCAAGACGCATATACTTTATTTATATCTATACATAGCCATTTAGGGTTTGGTATATATTAATAAATATACCCTCAAGCCAAAAGATAACTTCACTGTGGCCCCCACACCTGCCCTGTTTAGATCATCCGCATGACCCGTGTAGCAGGAACTTCATTCTGCTTTAGCATACAAAATGTGTTGATGTTTTCCTGCTGCTTTCAATTAAAAGTGCTGCTGTAGAATGTAAATAGCCTTTAGAAACTATAAGAAAGGGGCAGAAAACCACACAAGCTCAGGTTTTTCATCTTTCCCCAATTTGCAGTGTTATTGTCCTAAGAGTTATCCACGGTTGAAGTCAGTATTAGAAGCATGAAGACCCCCAAGAAGAACCACTCTGGGAGCAAAATGCTGTGGTGGACAGAATATTGAGTGTCCAGCAGAACTTAGCCGTTAGATGAAGAAATGAAAACAACTGGGTTTAAAACGTTGTCACACCTGCTGGCTTGTGTAAGCATTTGGGGCCACAAAAATGTCATTTATAAATTTGTCCCTTAAGCAAAGCTGATTGAAAATTTAGTATTTATAAAATAATTCAACTTGAGCAATGGCGTTTGTAATTTTCAGTTGAGCCCATTCACATCTAGGCTATCAGTTCACTACAATTTATGGTGTGGAGAAAACAGTTATGCTTTTGGTTTTCAGGACCCTCTCTCTGGAGCCTTGAAAGGGAAGCAAAGAAAACCCACAAACTCCCAGGTGAAGGAGAAAAATATTTTTTTTCTGTAGAATAAAGGCAGCGAGTGAAAGGCGAGGTTAGTGGTACATGGCAAGAAGATGTAAACAGACTGCAAAGAAAGGTTCTCTTCTTGCTGACAAATTGCTTGGTCATTGCTGTTGTTCAGGATCAACAGAGTTGCTGAGGAGGTTTTAAAAAGCAAATGTTTGCTCAGTGATTCAGCTAAGAGCTGCAGTAAGAGGAGATAAAATAATACATCTCGATGTTATTTTACTTGTATGCCAATTATTTTATACCAATAAAATACTCGTGAGATAACAAGTTTGCTACTGCTGTCACACAACCCTGCTGTGAGCCTAAGTGAATTTAATTGCAGGTGTGTGGTGTTACTAAAGCAATTCAGACTGAGTACATTTTCAGCCTGATTGTCTGTTGATAGGAAGAAGCCTCAGGCAGGTTTAGAATTACTATCTCTACATCCTTTGTTTTACTTTAAAAGTTGATAAAATGCAGAGAATGTAACGTGAGCAGGTCTCTTCTCTGTGCTGCTTTGTTCCACAGAGCAAGACCAGTAATTTCTTGACAAAATTAAGAATTTGCATAATTGTAAATCAGGTAAAAACAAACAGTATCCTCCACATAATACAAAGAGTTTGTTTTTTGCTTTAGCAAGATCATGGGAGTTACACTTTTTGTTCATTTACAGTATTCATATGAAGTGGCCTATGGGAAGCGATGTCCTTCACCCTTCCCAGTTTACCCAGTGTGCTACCTACTATTAGTTTCCAATCACCAAAGCAAATCCAGTGAATGTCTCATGAGCATCATTTAAACCATTTTCAGAAGTGAGTACTGAACTAAGGGCTGATTTAAGTATGGAGAAAGAAGCAATGGCCTTCTCCAGTCCGACAGTGGAACCAGGAACAGGATAAAATTGGTCTCTCCATCACAGAATGGTCTGGGGTTGGAAAGGACCTCTGGAGATCACCAAGTCCAACCCCCCTGCCCAAGCAGGTCCACCCAGAGCAGGTCCCACAGGAACGTGTCCAGGTGGGTTTGGAATGTCTCCAGAGAAGGAGATTCTACACTTCTCTGGGCAGCCTCTGCCAGGGCTCTGCCACCCTCACGGGAAAGAAGTTCCTCCTCACGTTTAGATGGAACTTCTCACAGACACTCCCATCGAAGCATTCATTATGTGCTTCCCAAGTTAAACACACACTTGTTCAATTTCTTTCAGGTTTTCTCTTAAGACACATGTCATGTGGAGAACCATGATACTCATTTTTTACTTCTTCAACGACATCCTGTAGGATGGTGAAGGAGAGACCCACCATTTTAGGAGAGGGGGTCACTGTGGAAGAAGGATTACTCTGACCTAGAGGATGATGTGTTTATACTTTGTCAAACTGTGTTTATTTTGTGCTGAACCTTGTGGAAATTCTGCACCACAACTTGGGGGTCAGTAGCAGCACCCCTGCTATCTTCCCCACTGTTTTAAGTCTTACAATCATAGAAGACTTGCAGGGAGCTACACCAAATAATAATTTGTTATCATTTTATTGTAGCAAATCAGTTGAGCATTTCTAATACTTCTCTCTCTCAGGGGATGTTCTCTAGATCTATGACTTAATCCATCCCTGTGAAAGCTGATAGTACAGGGGCTGAAAAGCTCCTCTACAGAGCATTGTTTGTGATGACACTGATCTCATACTGACTGCATCAAAAACACCAACTTTCATTGCACAGGATTAGAGGAAAATCATGTAATTGAACATATCCATCAAAAAACAAGACTGCCTTTAGATTTCTAACTGTGCACTAAGTTACTTGCTTGTACATAAATCTGTGTGAATCATACAATTGTCTGGGTTGGAAGGGATCTTGAAGATCATCTAGTCCAGCCATCAACCTCACTCTGATAAAACCCATCACTAACCCATGTCTCT
>BJBW01008914.1:0-32523 GCA_004320125.1 Scolopax mira
TTCATTATTTTCTTCTTTTTATTTTAATTTTAATTCTTCCTTAAAGCAGTTTAGTTTATTCTAAAATTCTGTATCTCCTTATCTCCCTCTCCTCTCATTCGGGGTGGGGCGGGAGGGGTGGGGGGGAGGGGGGGAGCAGGAAGGGCCATCTGTCAGTCCAGTTGCAGTGATTTCATCTGAAACCACGACAACTAGGCAGGAAAAACTGTGAACGTTCAATGAGAAAGTTTTACTATCTTTTTTGTTTTATAGCCCCTGAACTAATTAACTAATGTAGTTAATTGTATTGTTAGTCAAAATAAGATGCATGACAATTTTAAGGATTTAATTTATAAGTGTTTAATGTTTAATGGCTCAATTCATTATTTCTTTGGGTTTTGTTTTTTAGTCTCATTTTTAATTAAATTGCTATTATGGACAGAAAATATTTGGTGAAAATCTAGAGACTAAGTAATGGAAAAGATTAAATGAAATATTGAATGAAATTTGTAATAACACAATTTCCCACAAAACTACAAAGAGTACATACCTGTCCAATATGGTACGAGTTAGCACGGCTTCAGATAAATTTATCCTAAACCCCAACATTTTTAGATCAGCAGGATTCATAGAATCATAGAAAGGTTTGGATTGGAAGGGACTTTAAAGTTCATTTAGTTCCATCCTCCTTGTCATGGGCAGGGTCAACCTCCACTAGAGTCTTAGGGACTTTGTATACATAGAGCTATACAAAATTTTCACTTTTTGTTGAATATTTTCCTTTTTTTTCACTCTTCTTATTTTTGAGAAGGTTGGTCAGGTACAGCTAAAGATCAAACCACTGGACTAATGATATCCAAATGGAATGATCAAAGAGGTAGTGAAAAATAACTCACTATCTTTATTTTACACATGGAATTTGGTGATGTACTTTTTGGTACACAGCATACATCTCAACAAATCATATAAATTCCCTTTAATTTGCAGTATTATGAAGCTATTCACTACTATTAGCAGGTTTCCAATTTCTTTAGAGTAATATCCCTATAATTCTTCTGCAGCATTTCTTTCCTCATTTTTCTCTTCAAAATATCTGAAAACCAATTTTTAAGAAATATATATTTTCCAAGAACAGGAGCATGAAACAATTTGCCAAGTACATGCAGCAGAATGACTTTCTGAGATATAGAAAATACGTACACAATGACTAATGACAATGGTCTTATGCAGTTAAATTTTGTAAGATCATTGATGGGATAACCCTAAATGTCTTTTCTTAAAAAATAGGAAATGTTATTGAATACAAAAAAACCTCACTTTGATTAATTGAGCTGCAAACATCATACGTCTCAGATGAGAGATTTTTTTATATTTCTTTTAGATAACTTTAATTCCCTACTTACGATGTCATTCTATGTTTTTTTCTTATGCTGAAGTGTAATATCCATACTAAAATTTAAGAATTCTGCAATTAGTAAAAACCAACCTTCCAGACAAGCATATATTTTCATGAAATGTTGTGGACATCCACTCAGAGTCTTGATTTTTAACTTTATAGATGTTTTCAGAGTCACCCCCAAAAGATAATTAGAACTACAGTGTTTTAAATATGATTAATATATATATATATATGTACATATTATTTGAAAACAATAGAAATTAAGTGTGAAAATTAAGAAACTTTATAGTGGTTTAGAAAATACATTTTTCTTTATAAAACCCCTTGTTTGTAACAGATACCTTAGAAATTTGGTGACTTTTATTTACATTATGAATTTTGGGCCAAACTCCATCTTAGATAAACATACACTGATGCTCTCCAACACCTATTTGCAACTTCTTTTACACTGACAGCAAATAGATTATCCAATTTTGCTGTGCATGTCTATATACAAAGCATCAAGTTCAATGTTTGGCATTTGGCACAGGTACCTTTCATTCAACCTTATTAAAATCAAAGAGATCACTTCAAATGAATGACTCCATAATTTTGCCAAAGGATTTCTTAATACTGTGGATAGGGAATTGCAGAATGTGAAAAAGTGATTGATGAGAGCTGTTCTGATTCTGGAATAATGAAACTCATCTGCACAGATAAACATGACCAATTACTTTACCACAGGAAAAAAGTCTGGAACAGATCACAGCTGAAAGCAGATGAAAACAAATTAGGTTATGTTACCTTTATTTCCCAATCTGAGTATGACATAAAACCCGTATATTACCTTTCAGTCCCTAGACTATCTGACAGACTTAGATAACATTTCAAAAAAACTCAAAATTTGGGGATCAGATCCTGCTTGGCAAAAAAGTACTCTATGCAGAAGTTCCCTGTAAAGGAAGATGCAATGCTGATCTCTCAAAGAGTTCCAAAAATATAATTTTATACTGTTTACACAATTCTGTTAGTAATGGATTTTTAGTTACAGATTTGCACAATAATTTTAACACTGGGCTTGACAAGAACAGTTATTTTTGACTTACCATTGCCCATTCTGTTTTACAGTAGAAATTTTATCAATTACAGGAGTTGTATAGTTGCTATTGATTTTCATATTTCCCACAAATATTTTAGAAAACACTATCACAAACTCTCTAAGCGAGGATATTAGCTGCTGGGTTTTCTCTATAGCTTTGACTTAGTGTTTCCGTTTTTATATTTCTCTCTCTAAGCTTGATGAGTCATTACTTTATAGTACCTCACACTTCATTTAACCATATCACATCACATAAATGATGTAATGAAATGTAACATTACACAGAGTTCTACTATGAACTATTGTAAAATTTTAAGACAGAAAGCATTTAAATAGTAACTGCACTAAACTAGACACAGGAGAAGTCACAGATATGGGAATCAAGATACCAATGCAAGTAACAGTTTCTTCAACAAGATGTGGAAGACTTACCTGCCACTGTCAGACTGAATGGAATAATAACTATAGATAATTCTACCTGGTTATTTCATGCCCAATAATTCACAGAGGACATACCAGTAATCTACAGAATCAACTCCAGTAAGAATTTTCTTTTCCTTAGGACAGGAAAAAATTAAAATAGGGAAAAAAGCTTCTAATTTTCATTTTAAAATTAAACTTGATAGACTTTGTTGAGGCTTGCTAATTTCTGTAGAACCATAATACAGTTTGTGTTGACTTCAAGATTTAGCCTTGAATTTCCTACTTGGAGTACAGAGTTCTGTTTTTTCCTTTTCTTTTTCCTATGAAAGATAAATATGAAAACTTGTTTTATTCATGGTTTTGTACAGCTGAATATGCATAGTGGAACTGCACAATGATGACAATTTTATTTTTGAACAACCAAAAAAGTTCTATAATGAAAAGTAAAGCTTTTAAAACTCCTTTTTGAAAGCTATTCAGATACCTCCTTTTCTCTTGCTATTTGCCTCCATACTAGTCTGAACTGAGTATCCCTATAATTTGCCACAACTTAAAAGCATGTATACAGATGTGTGATAACTTGTTAAGCCACAGTAAATTGATTGTGAATGTTGATCTTACATATCACCATTATTTCATAAAATAAAGTGGTCCTTTGCATTTTTTTACATCCTATAGAGAGAATTTTCCATAAATGTTGACATGAAGAATTTTTCAAAACAAACCGTAGAATAGGAAATTAAACTTTTTTTCCAGGCTCCATCTTCTCTGTGTCCTCTGATCAGGTAGATAGTAACAAGGCTTCCAGAGTCATCTCTTCTCTGGGATGATGTCTTAGCTTCTCATTGTAGAACATGCTTCAATCCTACTGTCTTGATAGCCTCTACTGGACATGCTCCAGCATATAAAGATCCTTTATAAAATCTAGATGTACTGAACAGAGGGAAAGTATTATGACCATGGTCTTACTGGTGATAGTCTCACTAGTGCAGACCAGGACATATTTGTCTTTTTTTTTTGAGGCAAGGATGCACTCATATTCAACCTGTTGTCTACTAAGATGCATGAGTTAGAGGTTTAATCTGGAAAATTAAATATGGAAAAATCTGGAAAAAATATGCATTGATAGCCCATGGTTTTTGTCTGAAGTGATGAGTCTATGGAGACAGGTATATATACATGTACAAAAATATCTATAGAAGACATTTGTTTTATGATGCAAGCAATTTTCCTGATTCAAAATTTTTGGTTTGGGTTGGTTGTTTTATTTTATACAGCATATGGTCAAGTGGTTCATGAATGACCAGATCATTTTGCAATGCTCATTCCTATTGCAACAGAAACATGTCACTGTTTCAAGTCTCTGAGGAAAAACAATGAAAATCCTCAACCAGTTATAGATATATGTGACCACAGCCAACACAGTTCAGATCCAACCAGGCCCTAAAGTGATTCCTCTGCTAGAGATCCCATTTGAATGGTCCTCCTCAGAGGAGTGAGTCTGTGATCAGAAGCCTTATTTTGGGTCAAGACGTCACCCAAAGTGGTCCCTGGGATTGAGCATCCTTGCCTTCTAGGTGAGTGATTTGCACATTTTGAATCATCATTCTAAACTTAGATTTAGTTACACACCATGTAATATTAGTAAGTAATAAAACTGACATCCTGAACCTGTAAAAATCCCTGATTTTTGGAACGTAATTTCCCTTTTGTCTTTCCCTTTTTGACACACAGTAATGTTTATTCACACAAGAGCAGTCTGTTGAGTGAAAAGTACTTATTCAAGTAGGGAATGTTTTACTCATACAAGGAACACTGCCATCAAAAAAAGACCCTGGCAGATGACTTACTCAACTGTAGAATTTTAATTGACCAGCTTAAGTTGGATACTTAAGCAACTTTCCTCACAGCATCTCTTTACAGTGATAAGCACTAAATATAGTTTCTCATATAAAAGTATTTCCATTTATTATTTAGCACAACAAGTACACAGCAAGTGACTATTACTAGCTGAAAGGATTTGTGGTAAGTCATCATGAACTAACAGCTATCTCCCTAATGTTTTGTTACCACCAGAAATCATAATGACTCTACTGAATGCTTGTCAATACAGGCAAAAAAGTGGTATTTTTTCTATAGTCCTTTCTTAGAAGTCAAAAAGGTAAATGGAATATTGTATCTGTCTTTCTTTCTTTTTTCTTTTTTTTTTTATTGTAACAGGAAAAGGGAATGAAAATAAAACAATCCAAATAGTTAACAAATTCTTAATAATAAATGTTTACTTTTCAGTAAACAAAAAGAATAATAAGAAAAAAAAAATCATTACATTTCTGCTATTTGATGTCTTAATAGTCGCAGAAGAAATTTTAGTTTGAGGAGAAATGTGCAGTTTTCAAGTAAATCCAGTCAATTATATTATTTAAGTTTCTGTAGTCTAAGTACAAATATGGACCTTGTCTCCTCCATCAAAAAATAACAAAATTGTCTTCTTTCGAATAGAAGAAGAAATGTAGGAAAAATTGCATTAATTAAAGTCAGTGAAGCAGTGAAGTCCCATATGTGTGAATATATGGATGCTTACTTTGCATTTTAGCTGAGGACAGAGGGAAAGGAGAGGTAGTGGAGAATAAAGCTTAAAAACAAAGGATTTGTTATGAAGTTTTGGCATTTTCTTCAATAGAGCCAGAGGAAAAAGAGCTGGCCAGAAATATCTAGTTGTGGGAGAGCTTCAGGGAAGAAAAAGCAGCAGATAGCAAACTCTGGAATAGCTTGATGCTCTCCTTTCATTTTAGTTTTAGGGATGTTCCTGCCTATAGAATCATAGAACTGTCTAGGTTGGAAGGGACATTAAAGATCATCTAGTCCAATCATCAACCTAACTCTGACAAAAAAATAAATAAGAAATAGGAAATAAAAATTACTAAGCCGTATTCCTGAGGACCATGTCTTACTATACTATGTATAGCACTATGACCACAGGGGAAAAAAAAAAGTGTCACAGTTAACATAGATTGAATTGTTTTCTCATATTGATTTTTATACTAATGTTTTTTCCTTTATTGATCTTTGACAATAAGATGTTTTCACAGATTTCTTCATCATACTTTACCCAATGTATAGCATTATTTATTCACTGTTATGAATATGGGCCATGTCTTAGCTTCATCTCAGTTCAATATGGCTTTTGCTGTTTGAAAATGTATGTAGTGATACGGTTTACTGTTAAAGAATATGTGTCTTAAAAAATTTAAGAAAATGGTTGAATAGAAACAGATTATTTTCTCTAAATAAAACAAAATCTAAAAATCATAAATAGGAGCAGCATATTTACACATTTATTAAAGTCATAGAATCTCAGAATGGTTTGAGTTGGAAAGAACCTTTAAATGTCATCTAGTCCAAGCCTCCTGTCATGAGCATCTTCAACTATACCGGACCCCTGGTTGCTCAGAACCCTGTCCAACCTGACCTTGAATGTTTCCGGGGTAGGGCATCTATCATGTCCTTGGACAACTTGTTCCATTGCTGTTGTTTATCTGCTTTCCTGAAATGAAGTTTAGTTCAATGTTTTCTGCCTGATCTGTGTGTGAGTTCTTTACTGGGCAGAAAGTGACAGAAAGCCATGCACTTATGTAAATGTGGCCCAGAATAATACAATGAAGTCTATAGCTGTACTTTTAATATAACTGGTCAAGTACATGCTTAAGGATTAAACCTTTTTGATCCTTGTTACAATCAAAACCAAAAGCAAAACACAAACAAAAATAACCCCCCAAAATAATAATAATTAAAAAAAACCCAAAACCAGAGAATAAACAATTAATGTATCCTCCTCTCCATTATCTACTTTGGTGACACAATATTGCTTTATTATAGCCATCTGCTACAGGAGTTGAATTAATACACTCATGAATACCTTTTATTTCATTGGTTACATGAATAATTATTTCTATGCCCATAATTTTTACAAGCTTAAAAACATCTTTAAGGCTATGACAAGAAATCACCTTTACAAATTAGTAGCAAAACACCATGTAGCTTGCTATTCAAACTAAAGTCCCAATTTGAAATTTATTATACAAAGTTCAGAGTAAGCCAAACATTGTTTAGAGTAGGTTGTTTATACAAATTTCATAAGGCAAATATGAATTTGAGCATAAAGTTAAAGTAACAAAAAACAAAGTTAAAATAACACATTCTCCTGTGGAAAAGAGGATCCTGTAGTTGCAAATAACATACAGGAAATAGGATGAGTTGTTTGGTTTTATTTGTCTAAACAGGAAAACCACATCCATGTTGTGATGAAACAATTAACTGAAACAATCTTACTTTCATTGTAATCACAGTTATTCAAAAAGAAACAAATAAACAAACAAAAGGCAAAATGGACAGGGAAGGAACCTGGAGAGGGTGCAATGAGGGAGTGAGGAATCCTTGTGTGCTGCCCTGGCAGTTTACAGCATGATGCAAAAAAGTGTCCCTGCAGGAACTGGCAGAATCTGTGAAAAGGGAATGAATACAGCCTACTTGCTGGGATAATTGTATCACACAAAGAGGGATAAATTAAGAAGTTACACATGTGATACACCATCTGTGTCTGTTTTTGTTATCTTCTCCATATACATCTGTTTCTATTCAGCTATGGGGCAACACTCCATCATATTATGCAGACCAGAATAACACAGAAAGTTCAGTTTTGTTGACAAAAAGAAACTTCTCTTCCTAAATATATGGCAAACCAACAGAGTAATTTTTGATCAGTAACCTTTGAAAATCAAAACAAGAGAGTTGATATAAATATATTCAAATTTTATGTTTGATATTTATAACTCTGGATTAAGATATCTGTATTCCAATATGTAGTTATAACTTGAGTCAGTTGCTACACTGGTAGGTGCTTATTTTCTGGTTCCAGCTGGAATGTAACTAAACTCTAGAGAAAAAGAGAGTGTAATAATAATAAAAAAATCTACGCTATGTACATACTGAAGTAAAACCAAAACCAAAACAGAAAGAATTGTGTCTCATTATATTGATGAAATTTTATGATTTTATATATGATCTCTGGTCCTACATGGAAAGGTGTCTTTCTCACCTGTTCCTTTGCTGATCTCAAGGCACAGCTTCATAAACTGAACTATACAACCAGTATTTGAATACTTACAGAGTTAGATAATGGCCCAAAGTAGTTTGTCAGGCACATTCAGAAGTGTATCTGTTGCTCATGTAATTTCCATATTATTTTTTTTACCCAGGTAATTGTATGTCTGACTAATGATGCTTTAAAATTCTTTAAAACTCTGGAGTTTTTTATATGCATTCAACAGCTACAGTATCGCATTCAGATGAAGAACTATAATCTAGTTGAATTCAAGTGCCTTGTAAACCTGGACAAACAGCATCTGGTTTGGGAGTATGGGGGAAGGTGGAGGGATAGTACATGTTTTTTGCTAGAATCAGAATATACAATTTCATGTAGCCACTGTCTTGCATATGCAGAAAATAGAATCCTTATGAACTGTAAATGTGGAAATTGAAACACAGAAATGGGTGTAATGTGGCCTGTTGCCACAAATAAGAAAATAATTCAGGAGGAAAACCAAAATCCAACCTAATTGGAATAAATCTAAATTAAATCTTTTTTTTTCCTCATTCTTTCAACCACTGTCATAAATTCCATATTTTCTAGATGATCCTAGTTAGCTAATCCTACCTATTTTGTAGTACTCTTTCAAAGAATGATCTCAACCAGATTTTAATATGTTCCTAATGAATAATTTATTTTTTTCATAAAAATCACATTTATAATGCAGCCTGGAGGTAATGTTTAGTCAGTAATTGAACAATAAAAAAAAAATAATAAATCCACGCTCAGAAGGCTTATCTCATCACTCCATTTCACTACCTCACTGATTTACAACATAATTGGTCTTAAATCAATGAAAGATCCTAAAAGTAAGCTGAAAAGACCATCTATCAAAATATTTGTATGACTGACAACCACAAAAAGGAGCTGTCACAAGGACTTTAGAGGTCAATGGTACAGTATTTGGATGACTTGTCAGGCTTAGGGCTGATTCTGGGATGTTATCAGATTTTAGAAGGATATTTATTTTTTTTTAATAACAGTTTCGATTGACTCATTTCTTTCCCCAGCAATATTTACATCTAATGGAGCTCTGGACAGAGAGATAGAAATATTTATTACATGATCATGTTTTAGGAATGAAAGAGCATTTCCAAACAAACATATACCATTGCATTTAAGCAAGGCAAAGTATACTGGCCAAGATGTCTCTAAGATTTCCAAAGCCCACTACGTTCCTTGGCAAGTTCAGTGCTAACTATTTTTACAATTATATTTTCTAGAATCAAATCTGAACCTCCCTTACTGCATATGGTATTGAATAATTCTTGTTCTACCCTCAGAGGATACGGAAAGCAATACATCACTGTCTTCTCTTTACAGTTTCATACATTTGAACACTATAGTTTCTTCTTAATAATTTCTTTTCTAGACTAAACAAACTCAGTTCCTTTAGCTTTTATTTCACTTTATTGCTTCATTTGGGATTTGTAATATCAGATCTTTTCCTGAAGAGTGTTTCCAGCTGGTAATGAGGAATTTTATATTTTTCCTTTTTTTCCTTCATTCCTAAATACATTTCTTTGTACTTTACAGAATTCCTGCTTACTGATTTGGACTATGTCTTCAATTTACCAAGATCATTTTCAGTGACAGCGTTGCCTAACATGCTTATATTTTTTTTTTCCCAGGTAGTGATATTTATGTATTTTACTAGTTTGGTATTATTCAGACTGTTAATATTGAATTGCACCGTCTTCACAGGAAAAGCAAGAATTACTCCACCTAGCATGTGTTCCAAATTTTAATACTAGATACAGATTAAAACTCTCTGGATATGGGTTGGTTGGTTTTTTTTTAGTCAGTCTTGCACACAGATGAAAGTGAGACATAATGAACTAAATCTCACAGTCTTTAATCTCATAAACCCAAAGCGAACATTGAGTATAACTCATCTCCAAAGAGTGCCAGAGGGAAAAGGAGTCCAAAAAGGAGCAGCATTTGGTTAAAAACTGGTGAATAAACAATATGCAAATGTTTGTGCATAGAATATAAATAAATAGAATAGAAATAGAATAGAACAGAAACAGAATAGAAAACCATATTTAAGAATCTTTTGCTAAGTGGTAAGAATTTATTGTCAGTTGAGAAAATATGTGAGACATTTCAGACTTTTTTCTTGTATTCTGAAATATAAGCAAGTTTTTAATTATATCCTATATATATCTACGGTCTTGCTAAAAGTTGAACTAACAGAATCTCTTAGCAAAGCTGGTGAGTATAGCTATATTTTTGAAGAAAATGAAGCATCAGGCAATGAAGTGTAAGGAACAGGAAGGAGTACCTAGAGCTTGTATCACCTCAAAACCACTTCTTAAATGGATTAAAAATACATAACAGTCAGTTTCATATATTAAAATTTTCATTGCATTTTCAGAGTGTCTGTATTTAGTTTCCTTTTTTCCTCCTTTACTGAGTATACACTCACAAAGGGAGCTCTTATGATCCTTAGGTAACATGGAACTTGCACTTATTCTCTATAAATGACTTTCAAAGGGATAAACAAGAACAACAAGGTCTTTTGAATCTCTTTAAATTTCCATCCCAAAAATTGATCATGATAATGTTATATTAAAAATTTCTATCATTGAGCATGCAGAAAGTAATATATATCAGGTTGTTTTCAATCTAGGATTTGTTCACAGCTCTCTTACAAACTATTCACAATTCAGGATTGCAAATTACCATTTATAATCATTTTCCAAAGTATTCACATTTCTGAAACAATGGCAGTAGTTAATTCATTTACCAGTGGTAGTTTAACAAATATCTCAAATAAGAGATTATTTGTGGAAACAATTCTGAATTATCCATCAAGAATGACTTAGATAGGGTGGTAGAGTAACTCTTGAATATTATTTAGATGCAGAATTAGTCAGGGGTGCTCCAGAGTAAGTAAATATATTCAGCGACACTAGAGGTACAAATTCAATACCTTGAGAGAGTTTAATAATGATAACACCTACTGCAGCTTCAAGACCAAGTAACTGATCTTATGTTTCTATGCCATCAAGCTTCATCCATCATCTTAAAAAAGAATACACAGAGCTGGACTTTTAAAAGTTATAGATGCTTTTATAAAAAATTATTGAAAATTTCAGGTTTATGACCTTTGCTCTTCCTTAATATGTCAGGCATGGTTTTATTAGAAAATCTATCATTCTTATTGGTCCAGCCCATTTAGATGCAGGCTACCAAGGACATCATCACAACCTGATTGATTCCTCAGAGGTCTTTCCTGACTTTTTCACATGTATAATCTTGAATAGGTTGTCCACTGCACAAAACAGAGGCAGAAACTGTCAATTTCCCTTTTCTAGAAACAAATATTATTCTATTTTTTATTACACAATGAGATTATTTGATACAAATGCAGTTGCAAACATAGTTTAGACTGATCAGGTGCTGGTCACAAGGTCAAAGAATAGTATGTATGAGGTTGGAAGGGACCTCTGGAGGTCAACTCGATCACCACTCCCATTCAGGCAGGGCCACCTATAATATGATGTCCAGCACAATATTCAGATGATTTTTTAATATCTCATGGGATAGACACTCCAGAAACTTTCTGGAAAAATTGTGCCAGTGTTTAGTCACCCTCACAATAAAAGGGTCTTTCCTGATGGAACCATCTGTGTTTCAGTTTGTGTTTATTGCATCTTGTCTTGTCACCGAGCACCAATGAAAAGAGCTTGACTCTGTTCTCTATGCAACCTCCTTCAGGTATTAATATTGTGCTTGTTTTGGCTGGGATAGAGTTAATTTTCTTCACAGTAGCTGGTATAAGGCTATGTTTTGGATTTGAACTGAAAACGAGTTGATAATAGGGGGATGTTTCTGCTATTGCTGAGCAGTACTACCACAGACTCAAGGCCTCTTCTGCTTCTCACTCCACCTGACCAGTGAGCAGATTGTGTGTGCACAAGCAGTTATGAGGGGACACAGATGGGTAAGCTGACCCCAACTGACCAAAGGGATATCCTATATTGTATGACATCATATTCAGCAATTAAAAATTGGGGGAAGAACAAGGATGGGAGGACATTCGGATTCATGGTTTTTTAATTCCCAAATAACTGTTACGTGTAATACAGCCCCACTTTCCTGGAGATGGCTGAAGACTTGCCTGCCAATGGGAAGTCGTTAATTAATTTCTTATTTTGATTTGCTTGCCTGTGCAGCTTTTACCTTAGCTATTAAGACATCTTTATTTCAACCCATGAGTTTTCTCACTTTTACTCTTCTGAATTGCTCCCCCATGTGGCTGGGGGGAGTGAGAAAGCATCTGTGTGGTGTTTAGTGGCTGGCTATGGTTAAACCATGATAAATATACATTAACGAGATCCCTCTTGAACTTTCTGTTCTCTAGGCTGAACAGTCTCATGTACTTTTCCTCATTTTAGAGGAAGTCTAGTCCGTTCCTCATCTTAGTAGTTCTTTGCTGAATTGTCTCCAGTATGTCTCATGTCTTTTTTGCAGTGAGAAGCCCAGAACTGGTTCACAGCACTCCGGGTATGGCCGGTAGTGCTGAATAAATGATAATAATCACCTCTCTTGACCTCTTGGCAATACTTTGACTAACACAGCCCACGATACATTCACTTTTTTTGCATTGCTGATTTATTTAGAGCTTGGTGTTTACCAGGACCCCTGGGATCCTTTCATGTAAAGTTGCTTTCCAGCCAGTCAGCACCCAGCATGTAGTGGTCCATCATGAAATTTTTTTTCATATTGCTGGAAATAAACTGATGCAAATATGTGTGCTTTCAATTAGATATATTGCTTCTGAATCACATTTCTGTTGTGTTCATATCTAATTTAAAGTATCTGCAAACTAAAACTAGAACAATATAGAAAGGATTGATTATTCTGTAATTCTTCTTAACTCATGAACAAGCAAGTAAGTATTTAACAAAGGTGCAAGCACTTCTATCTCTAGCAGCCTAAGCTCAAGAAAGTAATCTAGCTTGTATAAGAAATAAACATTATCCCAAGGGGGAAAAAGCAAACAATGAATCAAACAAAACCAAACAAATAACCCCGCCCTCCTTTCTGGGGGGCTAACAACTATCCTATTGGCAACTGTACTCCTGTCTTTCCTAATCTTATTCCCTAGGCATTCATCTTCTGCTTAATAACATTTGACATTGAACACTTTTAGCTCCTAGGTCCAAGAGAAACCTAGATATAAACGCTCAGACTGTAACAATGAGAGCTGTGCAGATTCTTTGCAACACAGCTTAATGATAAGACTGATCACTCATTAAGTAGAACTGAGTTGTACCTTATTTGCAGTCTGTAGCGTTCCCACCCAATAAAAATTACTTACTGAAAGATAAAAAACTATTAAGTGGAAAAATACTTTTAAAGCATTTGTTAAAGGGACTGGGTAACCAGAAGTAGCAAGATTCTGAGGCCATAAAAATGGGAAGATTAGGTCCTCATTTCTGGGTACAGAAGTGAGGAATGAGACACCAGGAATTCTGCTCTCTCGTCTTTTATCTTTGGTTGTTGGATTTAGTTTATTTTGATTTGCCAGGATTTTTTTTGCTTGTTTTCTTCAGCGATAACATTATGCAAATCATAATCAAGGAATCAAAATAATGAATATAAACTTTCTCACACACCACATATCCTTAAAAATTCATGCCACTGACCAGGTTTGTTCTTATCATGTCCCTTATGTGTTGGTCACATTTCTATGTTCTGTTTTGTGTCTCCTTTGGCTGGATAATCTTAAAGGAAAAGACACTCTCCTTCCATGTACCCTGACACTTAGATAGTAAACATCATTAATTGCTACTGTCTCCAGTCTTATTTTATTGTAAAACACAAGTTGATCAAATAATTTTGGAGGAAAAAGCTTTATAACCACTCAAGAACACGTAAATCTTTGGGTTAGTAGCAGAGATCTAGCTCATGTTCAGTGTTCACGTATTACTTTCAGTCGTGGTTTGGCCGCAGATGGGAACAAAGGACCACGTGGCAGCCACTCGCACAAACCAGAGTCCCCCACCAGCGGCGTGGCTGGGAGGGAAAAATTGAAATTAAAACTCGTGGGTTGAGATAAAGGCAATTTAACAAAACAGCAAAGGCCACAACAAATAACAACGATAACAACAGAGGAGTATACAACCGCCATCATGATACCGCCGCTTGCCGAAGCACCCGGAGCGCACCCGGAGTGCACCCGGAGCGCACTGCTCTCCCTTCCTCCTTTTATGCCACTTCCTGTCCCTCCCCCTCCCCTGGGCATGGCTCAAATGGGATAGAATACCCGTGTCCCTGCTAGGTCCTGGGAACAATTAACCCTTTCCCCACCAGACCCAGCACACTTTCCAAATTAAACCTACCAGTATGCCTGTGAGAATACTTGTTACATTTTGAGCTGTCAAAACAGATTGATTCTCATAGATAAGGTGAAATTTAGAGTAACTCTTTGGTATATAGAAGAGGGATGCTATTCTATAAATAATTTGATAATTCATTTAAAAAAACCATGCAAATAATTTTGTTTCATTCCCAAATGGATGGGGTTGGGAGATGCCACCAGTTCTGCAAAGAGTACTTTATTACCAAATCTTCAGTTAAATTTTCCAACACTGCATACTGTAAATCTGACTACTGAGTACAGATGATAAACTATCAATTACAGGTGATATCTTATATATTGTCAGTGCTTCAAATTCAAGAGAGAGTTTTACCAGTATGTCATATGTATATATCAAACTTCTTGGAAAATTTTTGAGCTTAATTTATATAGTCATGGCTTTATGACAAGATTCAATTTGTCATTTGTAATACTGATTTTCTTGGAGGGTGTGGATGGAAAGAGCCGAGTATAACAAATTACAAAGTGAAATATATAATTAATAAGAGGTGAAACAGTTAAATTTGCAATAGTATGAGAATCTATAGTAACTGAAATTTAAATCTTCTTTCACTGTAATTGGGATTCAGGCTACTAGGGTCTGCTTCATTTCCACTATCATCAATAACATTTTGGAAAAAGAATTGTATTTGACCTATATTGAGAGGGCAGAAGATCAAATATAAAGCCTGGCATTCAAGTGAATATCATAAAATCATTCCACAGAATGACATTTAGAGACCTGTGATGGGCAGCTTACTGTCACAGAAGTAGAAATGAAACAAATTAGTTAGAGGAGTTAAAAAGCAAAAAAAGTAGAACACTGACATGCTAATTTCTCTTTTCCTACAGAAAATTTCCTACTATATTTCTTATTCTAATCGTCTAGCAAATTTCCTTATAGGAATTTCCAGCGGTTTCCAGATAGGACTAATAAAGAAAGAATGTGGTGATTCAATCATCATTACAATGTGGTCATCCAATCAATTATCAATGAGGTGATTCTCAATATCAATCAAACAAAGAAAAGGAATGCTATTCTTTTGATGTGATAATGTTAACATCAAACTTTCTTAACTCCTGTTATTATTAAATAAGTAAAATTGTTTACAATAATGGGGCAAAAAGTCCAGCAGAATAAAAAACAAATTTTTCAGATCCCTGAGAGATATTCAGCCAAAAAAATTGTAGACGTGAATATGCTTTCTGATGAAGACAGGCTGTCTCTTGGGGGTCTTCTTTTCAGTTTTGTAATTAAAACATTAGATGTAAAATTTTGGTTGTAAGCATAGAGAATATATTTCATTATGAAGATATGTCATCAATGTATGTGAATAGAAAATTTTTATTTAATTGTTTTATAATTACATAGTGCCACTATTATTAAATGTCTCTTGATATGGTCAATAGGAAAGTAGTGTCTAATCTTAAAAAACCCTGAAACAAAAACTGCTAGGCTCCTGGCTCCCTTCCTCTCCCCTCTAAAGCCACAAGATATTACTTATTCTCAGTTTTTTAATCTCCCTTATGAGCACCTCCCTTATGAGGAAAGGCTGAGGGACTTCGGTCTTTTTAGTCTAGAGAAGAGGAGACTGAGGGGGGATCTGATCAATGCTTATAAATACTTAAAGGGTGGGTATCAAGAGGATGGGGCTAGTCTTTTTCCAGTAGTGCTCAGGGATAGGACAAGAGGAAAGGGGCACAAACTTGAATATAAGAAGTTCCACCTAAACATGAGGAGGAATTTCTTTGCTGTGAGAGTGGCAGAGCACTGGAACAGGCTGCCTGGGGAGATGGTGGAGTTTTCTTCTCTGGAGACATTCAAAACCTGTCTGGACAAGTTCCTGTGCAATGTGCTCTATGTAGAACTGCTCTGGCAGTGAGGTTGGACTAGATGATCTCCCAAGGTCCCTTCCAACCCCATGTGGTTCTGTGATTCATTCCTTTCAAACAAACAAACAAAAAAAAAGGAATCCCAATAACAACAACAAAAGGTCTTTATTTGTTGAATGCACACTGAATGCAGTTTCAGTCAAGAAATTTCATTCCATTTGAATTACTTGTTCTCTGAGAAAAAAAAAAAACACAACACTTCACTGAGAATCTGGATATTTTTTTTGCACTTTGATATATTGCTTGCTGGAGGATTTGTCACATTCCTAAAGTAGTAATTCGATCTTCGGTTGCTGCGTTCTGTAACTTATTATTTGTCTTTCAGTTGTGCTTAAGATATATTCAGGATTCAAGTCCTCTCTTACTCATTAACTACATGCAGAAAGAAAAGAAAATAAAGTGTTGTGGGTTTTGTGGGCTTGTTTGGTTTTGGTTTGGTTTTTTTTCCCCCCTTTTCTGGCTTTTCACCTTGTTATTATCTCCTAATCCACAGCTTGTTTACTCTAGTTTTAAAACATCATCATACCAACTTTCGAGAGTGTAGTGTATGATAATTTTTTATTTGTGTATATTTGAGTATAATTACTAGACTTGTAATTCTTTGGGATCTCTTTTCTTGAGATGTAGTTCCTACACTTTTATTTTGGAAATTCTAATCACTCATTTTTTTGTCCTTCTAAAACTAAACAGGAAATGCTCTATGCTATTACTAGGCTTTGTGGTGTTACTTAGTTTTATATGTAGCTCCACTTTCTGTTCAGCTTACAGAACTTTCATCTGAACATGGCCTGCAGTCAGCAATTTAAACATTGGCCCGTGATCTGCAAAATAAAGTGTCTTTCATAACATGTTTTGATTTTTACAATTTTCCAAATTCCATTATCTGAATCATCTTGCACCATGCAAGTTATAATCTGGGAAGTAAAAAACTTCAAGCCCTTACTACTTTAGTTTTTCATCTTTGAATCCCTTCAACTGGCTTGCTTCTGAATAGGTTTGCAAGATTTATTTATCTTCTGTCCTTTAGTAATAGTTTCCTGTAAGAAATGATGCTTTATTCCCCTTCCTTCAGTTTCAAGCACACAGATTCCACCTTGTTATGGGTATCCAGACTCAAATAATTTCCTACTTATATCTACGTATATACAGTAGATTTTTCCCCCTGATACATAGCTTAGCTGGTCATACAGAATAAGACTAGAAAGCAGTTTTAACATAATGCATTTGGTGTCTCCAAACCAAACAAGCAATCAAATAAAAATGAGATGTCATAAGTTATCCGCAACCCTAACCATAACAGTTGTTATTAACAAGTTTGAATTGACATAAGTTAATGTGAAATTCTGTATATTAACCTAAATATCCAGATTAATTAATTTACTGTCAATCACTAAAAAGGTTGAATTTATCAAAATTCATATATAAATTCCATGACTGTAAGTTTAAACCAATTATGAATTTGCAGACAGACATCACAATGTGATACATTAAGCAGAGCAGTAACATGTCTTAAGGAAGACATGTTACTGCTCTGCTTGTCTTAAGGAAGACATGTTACTACCTCACTGTGAACTTGCCTAAAACACTTCTCTAAGAGTAGTGCAGACAAAGGTAGTCTTTGATTGCCTGAGTCAGATGAAACTGTCCTCACAACATCTAGGAGATGTGAAATTAGAAAGGTTCTACTCATTGTACTTATTCAATAGATCCCTCCCCCTGCCAATCCCATTTCTTTTATTGTAGCATAATATCATCTTTCATTAAAAGAGCCAACTGAATGTGGAAAGGGAAATTAAGTTATGCTTAATATATATGTAATAAGTGTGCTTAATAGCCTCTTCTTAGATCTCTAAGTGTTTCTTTCCATTCTCTTCATTTATTTCTTTCCCTTGTCAGGCTGAAGCTGAAGAAAGAAAATTCTTATACTCTTCTTTTGTACAAGCTCGGTGAACTCTGAGTCTTTGTTGAAAAAAATTTCTCTTTTGAGGCACATGATTCCTAAAGAATCTCAGGATTCCTATGACTGAATTACTTTAAAAATTGATAGTGAAAGGGAGACAAGGAGTTTGAATGTACAAGACAGATCTATATAAAACTTAATAGGGGCTAATTGTTTACATTTAGAGTGAAGGAATTAATGATTAACAGATTTTGATTATATTTATAGAACTCTCAAACAGATTTAGGCAAAATGTAGGAATGACTAAGGAGTTGAGATTTAAAGGACCAGGTCTTCAGGCTTATCTCAACTGCTTCTGTGCTGCTTTTTATCCTGTCTTCTAGGAGCTTCCTTGGAAAAAAAAGGGAGCATATGAAAAATATATACATTATATATACATTATCATGGTTTGTGCTGCACTGACCCAAACTATACACAGAAATTGAAATAAACTATAGATCCTCTCTATGTGAAACAAACTATGGATCTAAACTGAAACAAACTATAGATACTGTCTCCCAAAGGGTGTTGCACTTTTTGTTTGTTTGCTTGCTTGCTTGCTTAGTTTTTCAAGTATTGTTTTCTGTCTTGATTCTGGATGACCTTCTCAGTGCTTTCCTACTGGATCTTTTACTTTGATCACATGGAGAATGTTTTTAGCCACTGCAGTAACTGAAAAAAAAAAAAAACATTTAATGTAGAAAATTAATTTGTCCACCACTTAGCAAAGAATGTAATCAATCAGTTATGAGGGTAGTCACATAAACAAAAGTAAATGCTAAGCTAAATTATTCAACGTGTGGCATGAAATATATTTAGTTATATCTGCTTCTTTCATCAAGAAGTTAGCATCTAGCCATTACCCTGATACCTCCTCAGAAATGGAAGGTGCTATTATACCAGTCAAAGCATGAATTATTTGGGGTTTTGAGTATTTTCCTGTAAATAAATTTACCATTTCTAGAGCATGGGGAAGAATGAGGGGGTGAGGAAAGCGTGCTGCACTTTTCCATGAGAATTAAGGTTTTTAAACTGTAAATTTGGTATATGCTCTTCTCCACATACCAGTAACAATTTAATAAACACCAATTTTTATAGCAGATCCTTGGTGAAGTAAGCGATAAATTGAAAGAATGGCCTTTCTAAGCACAGCTGCCTATATACGTTCAGAAAATTTTACATTTCTCTTGTTCTGATGGGTACGTTAAGTTTTTAGTGTTAAAAGATAGAGAACGTTACATCATCTTAGCCATGACTGTCACATGATGGTTAAGAATAGATTATTGTTTCAGTCCTGTAACTCTGTAACATATATAAAGATACACAAATGACTGCAGGGAGGAAATTCCAAAAAAGTAAGGAGAATCTGTAAACTGAATTTATTTTTTTATGATAGACAATTAACTCATTTGAGTCAAGATCATCATAACATAACAGTTATGAAGAACTCCTTAAATTCTTCTGCAAAAGTTTGAAACAGCATAGCATAAAAGGCTAATTCAGCACATAAAGCTGTATCACACTAGAGATTGATTTAACTAAAATTTTCTACATAACCATCAGTTTTGAAATCATTGAGCATGATGGAACTGTAGATAATGTCAGTTTGCTTTGATGAGAAAAAATTCCGTTCAGTTTAACTATGTTTCTCTATCAGTAGTATTTTAAGATAAGTGTTCTTTCTCAAAACACTGTAAGAGAATGGTATGTTTTTCCTATGAATTACAGTATTCTCTTTTCTTGGATAATTATATTTAAGTTGGATGCAAGATGGAACATAAGGAGTGTCAGTCTTCAGTTAATACGGTCTGTGGATATATCAAAGTCCCAAGAAATCTTAAAAAAATTGTGCAGGTATTCAAATAATGTTAAGAATAAACATTGGAGGGCTTCCAATAGACTGGTATTTTTTTACTTCTTGTCTCTTTACTTTCCCACACTCACATAAATATTGCAAATAAGTAAACGTCTCCTCAGTTTTGAAGGAGATCTGGAGAGCCTCCTCTGCTGACTATTTCTACTCTGGTAGAAATTAAATCTACTCATGTAACCTAGCGGTCACCAACATATATAAAGAGTTGTTTTGTCTCAGTATTTTCAACACTGAGAATGAAATCTATAAGAAATTCTTTTTTTTTATCTGAAACAGTTTAGTCCAATGAAATTTAGCCCACATTAATGTTGTACTAAATCACCTGAGTAAGCAACAAGACAAAGCATACATACTCAGACATAAGCAAAGCCATATTCTCAGACACTAGATCCTCTTACTACTACACAAGTCATTGTCATTAAAATGAACAGCACATATTCCTTGCTTGTGATATTCCATCACTTATGCCAGGTTTCTGATAACAGGCTATTTCCAGGCAGTGGCTCCCAGCTGTGTTGCTTCATTTCTATGCATGGGTTGAATACATGAAGTCCGTGCACGGGAGCCAATGTATCTATATTCTGTGCTCTTCTTAGTTTAGGTTTTATCCTGAAAAGTCTTATTTCTAATACAGAACAGACACATTCCTGTCTTTTTTCTTTTTTTTTTTTTTTAATTTTCTTCAGTTCTGTGTTTATACTTGACATATTTAATTATTGCAGAAATTAATTATTTTCACAGAAAAATATTTTATAGAAAGTATTGCAGTTTATGTAAGAGATCTTAAAGAAATGAAAAATCTACAACAAATTATATGCAGATATGCAGAATAACAATAGCAAAAATAAATAAAAAAATAATATCTCACTGCAGCCAGTTTGTTAATGCTGACAGAACTCGAGTTTTCAGTTTTCCCAAACTTGACATTGCTTTTTCCAATCATCTTCAATTATTCTTATAAGAGCTGATTCCTTATATTTTGTAGTTCAATTGCTCAAGAAATTATGCTATATTTCACAATAAAAAACTGATATGCAAACTGGGTGGAGGAAACAGGCTTATGACTTACACATCTCAGCTTCTTAAGCAAAAAGTCAAGTCAGTCTCTAACAACATTCAGGTCAATAAAATTCCCAACAAAAAAGGCCATTTTTATAGCCAAACAGGAAAATAAGAATGCAGTTGGAAAGCTAAGCTATATCCAGAATTAATGATGGTGTCTGTCTGTATATGGGAAATTAACATTCATGAGTGCTAGAAATTGCCCACTGAATTACACATGCATGACTTTTTAATGGAAAGTGAATGGCCAGCTCAGAGGAACTGTAGCTCTGACTTTTCCAAACTAAGCACTTTGTTTACAGCTCCAGGGTGTCAGCCTCACTCCTATTTGGTTTCCTGGCCTGACATACGGTATTTTTTGCATTGAACATTATATCTGATCTCCTCCACAGCCTCCCAAATACACACTGTCCTGGGATTAATTTATAAGAAATTTACTTTACTTTATAAGAAAACTTTAGGTTTCCCTACACACAGCTTGTCTGAATGGAGGGTAGTTTCTTCATGAGTTGAATAATCTTATCATCACAGTAGCCAGAAACCTCTGTGAGGTTAAACCCTTAATGGGTGGCATCAGAACTCACCAGCATGAAATGGACACATTCCTTAAAAAAAAAGAAGGAAAGTACCTAGGATTTTGAACATTTATAGCTAGATTTCATCAGAATTAATGTAAAATAGGTAAAATCTTTAAAATACAAAAAATTAAAGTGTTTGTGTAAAACATTAAAATGGAAAGATTTGAAACAAATCTCTTTTTCTCCTCACTGTTCCTGCCAGTCTTTTAGCGTATGTTTCAGTCCAAAATTCTATATCATTTAGCACCTTTTGTGGTTTACTTAGGGAAATCTTTTTACTTTGTCATCTTTCTCATCTTTGCCATCTGACCGTGTTCTTCTTGATGACTTTTCAGTCCTTACATGTGCAGAGGCCTCTCCTCCTCATATATAATTTCCTCCTTGTCTCTCCCACATTGCATCATACATATTGCTGTAACTGAGCATATACAGTTCCCTGTGAGGAAGGAGCAATATATAGATATTTCTAATGGTTTCAGTTGATACAACCCTAAAGCCAAAGTATACAAACTCCGTCCGCACAGAGCCTTTTACCAAGACATAACATCCCATAAATTATATATCAACAGCTACAGTATCCAGCATAGACATGAGGTAACACAGACCAGCAAAATTGACTCAATCAGAGAGAAGATAATGACGTATACCTACTTTTGTCATGTAAGATGAATGAATTATCTCGACTGGACTGTAGGAAGTCTACTATGCACAACATCTCCTCTATAATGCATCATGGAAACACATAAGCTGGTTATTGAATTATGAAGTACATTACCTTCTCTAAATTCCATCAGTTCTTTTATCAGCAACAGAAAGAGATACACATTGTGCCCATGATTTGGATGTGGGGTAGGAGATAATGACAAAGGGGCTAGAGGAAGGTGCTTTGATGCTTAGTTAGTGTCATGAGCATTTTTATGTCAGGAATTGCACTCAGTGAGGCATATGAAATATGCAGCATATTTTTGAATTCAGGAATTATGTCATGTGAAACTGCAGACTGTATAAAATGAAAAAATCTTAGTGGCTTGTTAGAGATTTATTTCTTGTTCTTCCTTGGTACCAAAACAAGTTATGTCCCTAGCCCATAACTCTGTTTGGCAGATATACCAGTTTATTTGCTAAACTATTGTTCACAGCCTTTAGATTTCAGGATTGTGTCATTCAGATCTTGTAATTATCATTGCTAATAGGGCAATGAGATTCTTGGAGGACAGTGTTCCTCGGTGTCACTAAGGCAGAGAGATATTTCTCATGGGGATTCTTAGACTATGTATTAGGAATATGTTTGAAATAGTATCTAGCTGTAGAATCAGTTTTGAGAAATAACATATAGTCCAAGTTGATCTGATGTTTGATAAGAACAGAAAGACTTATTGTCTCTGAAAAGATCAATATGACTGACTAGGAAGACCAAAAGTGCAGACCTAAATGTAAACTACAGTCAGCAGTTGTAATGAATACCACATCTCTCAGAAATAAGACTAATCTACTCAACAGTGTTTAGCTTCTGAGATTGCAGGCAGATACGAAAAAAAAAAAAAAAAAAAGAGAGACTCAGCAAAGATGAAAAAACCCAATCATATAGAAAAACTTTATCTGTTGCTTCTGCAATTGAGAACTCAACATTATTCCACTAGGTGAGAAATAAGCCTTTTGTTGTTTGCCTTAACTGTTCATTTTCTTTTATACCTGATTTTATTGTTAGATCATAGAGAATAAATTGGCTTCTCAGAAAGAACGTCGTTATTGGTGTTCTTTCTGAAAATGGGTTTTCTGACTCCTGCTAATTTTGCTTCTGACATCCACAAGGAGATTATTTTAGAAAGGTTTAGTAATGATTTTATTATTGTAATTGAATTTCTAGAGTTAAAATACTTGAACTTGAACTATACATGGTGAGCAAATTCTTCTTCTTTGGTTTATGTCTTATAAATAATATATTTTAACAAATCATAAATGCTTTTGTAGGAGTACAATTATGGATTATTAACCTATATTAAAACAAATAAAAACAAAAATTAAGTAACATTTTTTTATTTGAAATAACAACTAAGAAGGAGGGGAAAGAGGCAATAAATGGCAGATGAATAAAAAAGCAAAGGTGCACAAAGACAGGAATAAAACAAAAAACCAAAAAAACAAGTGGGAAATCAAAGAACATGACCTTGAAAACAACATCCTTCACCCAAACTTAAGTATTCTCATGCCTATTTTCTCATCTTTTTTCTTCACACATACAACAAGTTTGTGTATGTTCACACATGTTTGAAAGTGATTTCTTTTTTTTTTAAAGCATGAAGGAAAGAGAAAGAAAGAAAAAGAAAGAGTTTTGACCATTCAAAACCTTGTTACCATATCAGTTCAGATCCTCCTTTCTGGAGACTGTTCAATCATCCAAACATAAACAGAATGTGGATGTCTGTCAGAGGTGACCGGTACCCTCTCACCTGGGAATGAGAAACTAAGTAATATACCCCAGAATATATCAGATGATACTAGGCATCTTACTCCAGACAACTGAGTTGTAGACTTTGTGTCTTTTCATGGTGGTTCACCTAAAGACGGAAAAGCAAAAAGGCAAGATAGGAAAACTATGTCTCCTATGTATCATATGAGAAGTAGTCAGACAGCTCAAAGTCAGCTTTGGGGTAGATCTTATAGTTAAAAGACATATGAGAAATATCTGGGAAAATTACAGCAAACAGCACATACCATTTATAAGTTTTCCCTGAGAAACTCTCTCTTAGTTCTACCAGGACAGAATTATGACTTTAACGTGTACCTTCTGTGTTCTTGTAATTCCTGCACTACCACCTTCATATATATCTTATCTGTCCTGTTGCAGTTCTGCTGACCAGTTGTTGTAAGAGAACAATATCTTCTCACTTACCTAGTAATTGAAAGAAAAGCTACATAGTCATACTTTTATGAAAAAAAAATTTGCTTCTTTATCACTTGCATTTTCTGCATTGGACAATTAAGATCTTTGTCAATAAAAGTCATGAAATTTCATTTAGAAATATTTGTATACTGTCCTAAGACACTGATAGAAACTGTTAAAGCAATTTTTTTTCCCCTCCAGTACAAAAATCCAGCTTCTGGTTAAAGACTCCAAGATACTGTAAATGCACAATGTCTACTAAATCTGCTAATCAATCTAGCACACAGAAAACTTTACTTTTCTCCATTTTGCACTTTGCTGATCGTGTTTTCTAGTGATTGTACCTTGGGCTAGTAAATTAAACAATTACCTACTATTAAGTAGCTTTCTGTGACAATAAACGCCAGTAGAGTTTTGTTGCACAGAGCCAGACTCATAAGCAGATAATCTGCTATCTGCTAAATTTGCATCCCTCTATACCTGAGTCTTCCAGCACCCATTACTCTCAGGATAGTCTTTAACAGTCCACTGAATTGCTCAATCTTTCCAGTAGCTGGCACATGATAGAGCATGAGGTACATGCAATCAATGCCATGTTCCTTGGACCAGATATCTATAAGGTTGTTTTGGAAATAAGTTCTGCTGTCTGATGCCATTTTTGTGTAATGTTACCACAGAATTTGTTTTCCAAGGCCCAGGATAATGTTTCAAGTGGCAGTATGGGTTGCAGGCTTTGTTTCCAACCACTTGATAGTCATCTCCACCATGGTAAGTATACGGTGTTTGCTTAGGTATGTTTACAGAAGTATGATATAAACCTCCCCTATTGGTATCCTAGCCTTTGTCCTTTGTTCCAGAGAAACCTTATCCACTTAGCTTGCTTGCTTATGTGGCATGTTTCACATTCATGGATAACTCATGTAATAGTATTGATTATTAAGTCTACCCCTTGATCATGACCTTGTTTGTGCATTGCATCTTTTCTATATGTCCTGATGTTTCATGACCCAACCAATCTATTGATAGATCTCACCTACCTTTCCAGTCCAGGTACACCTGAGCCATTTCAGTTTTAGCAGCCTGGTTCTACTTTCTTTCAATGTTCTTCTATTGCATGGCTCTTGGGTAAACATCTACATGATGTACCTTCACAAGTATGTTTTCTGCCTTATATCTTGTCACATTGCAGCAGCCCATATCAGTTTGCCTCTTCATTACTAGTGGGTCTCCACTGCTATAGCCATCCCCCAGGCCACTTCAACAGGATTCCACACCTGTTCAAGCATGAAACCCTGGATTATCAGAGGTGAAAAATACTCTAAGCACCTCCCTAAATTCTCTCACATACCTTGCCACCCACAAATTAGCTGTCTCAGGGCACATCCTCGTGTAGCATTCACAACTGGGTGGTTAACCTCATAAAAAGACAAAACCAGATTCATGGCAAACCTCAATAGAAGCATTTTGGTTATGCAGGAAGATTCAAGAAACTGAAGGGCTATTGTAACAAGGCAGGAAACATCTGTCCCAGAGGAGAAGAAGAGGTGGTGCCATTCTTAATTTCTCTCATGAATTAGCTTACAGAGGAAAAGAGGAGAAAAGTGTAATTGTTATTTGTCTCCACAATTTGGTTCCCATAGTGGAATGGCAGCAATGTAGAGCCTAAATAGCAGATTAGGCTAAACAGCAGTGGTTTTATCATCGCTCTCCCAGGCAAAGTGATAAACAACAGAACAAACAGAAACAAACAGTCAGGTTGGAGTTTGAGGTTTGAGCAAGAATGGGGGCACACCATGGAGCAGGTCAAGGAAGAAAGAAAGCAGTATTGAAATCAAACAAGTCAACATTGTGACAAACAACAGTGAGTAACTAAATACCAAGTACAAGCTAAACAGTTACTACTATAAATTCAGTCTAGCACATTCCAATCCAATAAAACTTCTCAAGACCTACTTTGGCCGCTAAGTAGACTTTGTTGGTTTGACCACAGCCAGCAGCTAAGCACCCACACAACCACTCACTCTCCATCTATCTCTCCCTAGCAGAATGGGGGAGGCAAGCAGAAGAGCAAAAGCTGAAAACTCATGGGTAAATAAGAGGTGAAGGAAAGGGAGGGGGAAGCCACATGGGAAAAAACAAAACCCAAAAAAAAAAACAAAACCAAAAAACCCCAAGGAATTCAAATGTAGTCACCTCTTCCCACAAGTAGATCAATGACCAGAGAACCTCTGAGCAACATCTGCTTTGGAAAGACTATCTTCCCAATTTTATTGCTGAGCATGACATTCTAGAGTGTGGAATATTCTTTTAGTCACTTTGAGTGAGCTTTTGTGACTGTGTCCAATCCCAGTCTCTTGTCCACGCTCTCATTATTGCTCATGTTTGAAGTAGAATGAGAAGAGATTACCTTGATGCTATGTAAGTACTGTTAAGCAATAACCAACACATTGGTATGTTATCATCAATGTTTTAGTCTCAAATCTAAAATACAGCTCCTTACAAGATTCTGGGAAGAAAACTCCATCCCAGCCAGATCCACTACATATAGTTAAACAGCTTGAAGTTTGCTTTGAAGCTAGATAAAGGGAGCTTTCATTTATTTGCAAGATTGTGAAGAAAGGTATTCTGAGCTACCTATCCAAACACTGCTATAATCTGTTGATGTTATTAATTTTTTTTTCCAAATATTACGTGATAAGCATAAAGTTTGGGGAGACTTTCAAATCTATTTGGGGATTACAGAATGTCTTGACATGCTCTAGGGAGAGAAGTTAAATCACCCTTTTAAATTTTCTTGTCCTTGAGGCAGTTTGTTTATGTCATCTTGTTTTTTACAAAACTGAGCATAAGTATTGTAGTAAAAGCTATCTTTCAATACATAGTTTTACTTATACAACTATATATATACAGTATAGGTTAGTTATATTTACACAAACCCTTGAAAAGTTTTTAAATTGTTGTAAATGGAAGGGTTATTTCATTAAATACAAGGTAAAGGTATTGTTGCATTTGTTTAGTTTAGGAAATATTCCATTAGCTTTTCTGGGTGATGATTGATCTGTATGCTCACTTTTCTGACTGATTATCAGACAGTTAGCTTTATTAGGATTGTCCTGTCAGCCATTGGACATCTGTCTCAGACTCTCAAAATAAAATATTTTTTCTTTGTCGAGGCACACCTTTAACTTTGCAGTGGAAGTTAAATTAAATGAGCCTGTAAGCACCATCTCATCTTAATCTTATGTGAAGAAAGATGTCATGAATTTTTTCTTCCAATGTTGGTACTGAAATTTACCAAGGGTACATATTTTTATTACAGTTCAAAGACCCATGATATAGTGGGGCAAATTGTGCCTGACAAATTTGGTGGTCTTCTATGATACTGCCACACACTGGGTGGACAAGGGCAGAGCCACAGATTTTATCTACCTGGACTTGTGCAAAGCATTTGATACTGTCCCGCATGACATCCTGGTCTCAAAAATTGGAAAGTCGTGGATTCAACAGATGGACCACTCGGTGGATAAGGAGCTGTCTGAATCGCTGCACTCAAAAGGTTGTGGTCAATGGCTCAATGTCAATTGTCAGTCAGTGACGAGTGGTGTTCCTCAGGGATCCATACTGGGACCAGTGCTGTTCAACATCTTTGTTGGAGACATGGACAGTGAGGTAGAGTGTCACCCTCAGCAAGTTTGCCAATGACACCAAACTCAGTGGTGCAGTCAACATGTTGGAGGGCAGAGATGCCATCCAGAGAGAACTGGATGCAAATTGCATGAAGTTTAACCAAGACAAGTGAAGGGTCCTGCACCTGGAACATTCCAATTCCAGACACAAATACAGGTTGGGCGGAGAATGGCTGGAAAGCAGCCCTGAGTTGGGGAGAAGGAGTTGGGGGTGGTGATGGATGAGAAAAGCTCAACATGAGCTTTTGCACTGACAGCCCAGAAATCCAATTTCAATGCACAACAATTGCAACAATTTGCAATGTGCACTGGCAGTCCAGAAATCCAACCTCATCCTGGGCTGCATCAAGAGAATTGTGGCCAGCAGGTCTTGGGAGGTGATTCTGCCCCTCTACTCTGCACTCGTGAGACCCCACCTGGAGGACTGTGTCCAGCTTTGGAGCCCTCAACACAGGAAAGACATGGACATATTGGAATGGGTCTGTTTCATTTTTCTTGCTATTACCTTTTGCTTAACTTCTCCCACTTTCAAATTTATGGTTCATTATTGTTAACCTTCTAAATTTAATAATTTAGAATTATTAAACTGATAAAAGTGAGAAATACAGTAGACAATATAGTTTTAAATCCTCCTGACAGAAAAAAAAAACTTTTTTAAACTTATGTCCAGTTCTTTTTTTTTTTTTTTTCATTAACTCTATAGTATATTTTAAGATTTGTTGGTCTGTTGAGTTCTATTACTTCCCTTGCAGAATACTTCTATTACTTGATTTGTGTTCCCACTGAATGTTTAGACGTATCTATAATTAGGAATTGGGAGATCACTATGGTGGGATAAAATCAGAAAATCATACCAGTTTCAAACTTCTTCAAAACAAGTGTTTACTGGATTGATATTCATTAACAATACATATTTTTAGTTGTTAATTCTTAATCACTATTAAACTTTGCCATTACATATGCAAACAATTGGTCCTTATGAAAATTATTCTGTTATTCTATTCTAAGCCTTGCTACTAGCTATATGTATGGAACACTACAAAACTGATGATGGTTTAGTTAGCACTGATGGCTATGATCCTTGATGGTTCTTAATTGGTAGGGTTGTGGTCATCAAGTTTGAGAGCCTGGAAACAAGAGGATGCAAAACTAAAGAGGGCTTATCTTCTTTCTTTCCCTCCTTTATAATCTCTCCTTGATATTTGTTGTTGTGCCTACTGTTCAGTGCCTGCTACCCAAAAGAAAAAAACATGACCTTATTTGCTCTTCATATCCCAGAAAGTTGTTCTGATTTTTCTTATTTTGCAACAGTATTGTGTTTTCACTAGCCGTTCTTTCAATCTACTCTGCAGGATCATTTGGGATTTACCAGACATCTTTGTTCCTTGTTCATATTTTGCAGATGTTATTTTTTTACATTTGTTCTCTTACACCATACTTTATGTTTATGGTCAGGATTTCTTCTTTTGATGTGAGGAACATGTTGTTAATGTTTTTTTTCCCTTGCTTTTTGGTCTGCTTGGATTCACTTTTGGATATTCTTTTAATACTGCTTAGATGTTCTTTCTTTTAATTTGTCCCCAGTTACTCAGCCTAATTTTGTAAATGACTGCAATTACAACATTCTATTATTTAGTTATCTGATGTGACCTTAGAGAGGTTGTACAGGTTGTTTTTTCAAGTGTATCCTTAATTAAAAAATACAAATGTGACTACCAATGTCCTTAGATTATTACAGTTACAAAAAAATATTAGTTGCTAAAAAACATTTGCGGAAACAGCCATTAGTCTCAGTAGTTGATGAACTACTGAGGAAATGAATCACCATGTAAACCCACCTCTTAGAAGAAACCAGACAATCTGTACAGAAAACAGATGTTTCAAATGCTAGGGGAAAAAACCCTTTTGTTACTCTTTCTTAGATGCCCAAATCAATCACACTTCAGAACCTATGCACCTATGTTCAAGACCCTATACTATAGTGAACCAAGAATCATTAAGTTCAATATTCATGGCTACATGTGACTGTTAAATAATCAGATAAATATTAGAAGAACCCAAAGGAACACTGTATTTTATAAACAAAACCAAACCCATTGAAGTGATCCCTATGAAGTGATCTTCTCAGAGACTCTGAATATCCATCAGAAATAACAGGTATTTGACAATGATGCTGAAGCCCAAGCTCCTGCCCCACTGAAACAACTGGAGACATTACTTTCTGCCTCAGCTGATATGAGATAAGACTGCATCAGCTATAATCATATGGCTGTCTTAAGTATAAAGCAGAATTGCAATAACTAGAAATAGGATGAGAAGAAAAAGCCAAAGATAAATATTTGCAATGAATAAAATAATAATAATAATAAAAAAGAGGAATAATAAAAAAGATGCCTAGAGATGCCTTTGAAAAGATATGAAAAGTTTTATTGGCTTGCAACTTTTTGTTCTATGGAAATATATTAAAGGTAACTCCAATTTCTATTAGTATAGTAAGAATGTTTTAAAGACAGTCTTTACTATTAAGTCTGATTTCATAAAATATTGAATTTATATATATCTTTTCATTGAACTACTTGGTCTTAAACATATTGGTCATTTTGGTGTGTGACATTGTGACATTGCAGTAGAATGTAAAAGACAGAGGCTTCATACCAGATTTACTGCTGTCTCAAAACGAAAGGGTTCAGTAAAATAAATACCAAATATTGTGTCTTTTTGGTTGTTGGGGTTTTTTTTAACTCACAAACCAATTAAAATTCTGTCTTGTCATATATTATGGAATTTTAGTGAAAATGGAATTATTTTCAAAAAATTGCTGTTTTTATTATCTGGACTTCTGTGGATAAAAATTAGATATATAATTTTTGTGTTAATGAGCTGAGAGACATCTTGGAAATTGCTTATGAAATTTTGAAACTATTTTCATTCATATGAAATTTAAAGCAAATATTAGGAAACTTTAAAGGAAAATTAATTTTACTAATATGCCTAAATATACCACTGAGTAGTTTTTTCAGGATATTGTTGTGGTAGCAAAGGAAAAACACTTTTTTCATTAACTTACAGTAAAAGATATTTAATATTTTAACCCAAAGAGCACATAAAGCGTATCTACATCTCATTCATTTAAAAAATACCAAGATAATGCAGAAAAATACAATACAACCAATACAGTAGAGGCAATAAATAAGGACTGGAGAATGGTAGACAAATTACTTGCAAACAATCATCAAAAATGTGTTGTCTATGCCTTGATAGCTGCTGGCTGTTGTGAAAAGAAAAAGTGTCTTTATTTTATAGAAATTTTTAAGTGCATTGGCCAGGCTAATTTATTCTATTTGCTGGCTCATTTTCTCTTTTAATGAAATAAAAATAATAATGTCTTTTGCATCAAACAGAAATAATCTTTCCAGTAGTAACTGGAGCTAATCGCAGAATCACAGAATGATATGGGGTTGAAAGAGACGTCTGGAGAACAGCTAGTCCAACCTCGCCACCAGAGCAGATCTACCTAGAGCACATTGCACAGCAATATGTCCAGGTGGGTTTCCAGAGAAGGAGACTCCATCACCTCTCTCAACAGCCTATTCCAGTGCTCTGACACCCTCAAAGTAAAGAAGTTCCTCCTCATGCTTAGATGGAACTTCCTATGTTCGAGTTTATACCCATTGCCTCTAGTCCTGTCATTAGGCACCACTGAAAAAAGACTGGTCCCATCCTTGTAACATCCATCCTTTAAGTATTTATAAGCATCGATCAGATCTCCACTCATTCTTCTCAGTCTTCTCTTCTAAAAAGACACAACTCCCTCAGCCTTTCCTCGTAAGAGAGATGCTCCAAGGCTAGAAACCAGTGCTGTTCTACATCTTTGTTGGAGACATAGACAGTGGGATAGAATGCACCCTCAGCATGTTTGCAGATGACACCAAACTCAGTGGTGCAGTCGACACGCTGGAAGGCAGAGATGCCATCCAGAGGGACCTGGACAGGCTGGAGAGGTGGGTTTGTTCAAACTGCATGAAGTTTAACCAAGACAAGTGCAGGGTCCTGCATCTGGAACATGGCAATTCCAGGCACAAATACAGGTTGAGCAGAGAATGGCTGGAAAGCAGCCCTGAGTTGGGGAGAAGGAGTTGGGGGTGTTGGTGGATGAGCAACTTAACATGAGCCAGCAATGTGCACTGGCAGTCCAGAAATCCAACCTCATCCT
>BJBW01008916.1:921-43098 GCA_004320125.1 Scolopax mira
AGTTCCAACCCCCCTGCCATGGGCAGGGACATCTCCCCACTAGACCAGGTTGCTCAAAGCCTCATCCAGCCTGGCCTTGAAAACTTCCAGGGACTGGGCATCCATGACTTCCCTGGACAACCTGTTCCAGTGTCTCACCACCCTCACAGGAAAGAATTTCTTTCTGCTTTCTAATCTAAATCTCCCCTCTTCCAATTTAAAATCATTGCCCCTTGTCCTGTCACTACACTACCTGATAAAGAGTCCCTCTCTGGCTCTCCTGTAGGCTCCCTTCAGATATTGATAGGCTGTCATAAGGTCTCTCCAGAACCCCAGCTCTCTTAGCCTGTCCTCCTAGAAGAGGTGCTCCATCCTTCTGATCATCCTCATGGCCCTCCTCTGGACCTGTTCCAACAGGCCCATGTCCTTCCTGTGTTGAGGACTCCAAAGCTGGATGCAGTACTCCAGGTGGGGTCTCATGAGTGCGGAGTAGAGGGGCAGAATCACCTCCTGAGACCTGCTGGCCACACTTGTCTAGATGCAGCCCAGGATGTGGTTGTCTTTCTAGGCTGCCAGTGCACATTGTTGGCTTATGTTGAGCTTCTCATCCACAAGCACTCCCAAGCCCTTCTCCTCAGGGCTGCTTTCTAGCCATTTGCCACTCAACCTGTATTTGTGCACGTCCCAGGTGCAAGATTGTGCACTTGGCTTGGTTGAACTTCATGCAATTTGCACGAGCCCACCTCTCAGCCTGTCCAGATCCTTCTGGATGGCATCCCTTCCCTCCAGTGTATTGACCATTGACCGTACCACTGAGTTTGGTGTCATCGGCAAACTTGCTGAGGGTGCACTCTACCTCACTGTCCATGTCTCCAACAAAGATGTTGAACAGCACTGGTCCCAGTAAGGACCCCTGAGGAATACCACTTGTCACTGGCCGCCAATTGGACATAGAGCCATCAACCACAACCCTTTGAGTGTGACCATCCAGCCAGCTCCTTGTCCACTGAGTAGTCCATCCATCAAATCCATGACTTTCCAATTTTGAGACCAGGATGTCATACAGACAGTATGCCCAAGTCCAGGTAGACAACATCTGTTGCTCTGCCCTTGTTCACCAAGTGTGTGGTGGTATCATAAAAGGCCACTAAATTTGTCAGGCATGATTTGCCCTTGGTGAAGCCGTGTTGGCTGACTCAAATCACCTCTTTATTTTCCATGTGCCTTTGCAGGGATTCCAGGAGGATCTGCTCCATAATCTTGCCAGGCTTTTTAAATTAAATTTTTATTTAATTAAATTTAAATTTAAATTAAATCTTCCTACTTTGAATATCAGGGTTATGTTCCCCTTCTTCCAGTCTGTGGGAACTTTGGCAGTCTGCCACGATTTCTCAAATATGATGGAAAGCGATTTAGCAACTTCATCCACCAGCTCCCTCAGGACCCATGGATGGATTTCATCAGATCCCATAGACTTATGTACCTTCAGGTTCCTTAAGAAGTCTTGAACCTGACCTTTTTGTCATTTGCCAGTGCCCAGCGACTGGTCCTGCATCATGAGAGGCCTCTTGTAGCTGGGGGTGAGGGGGGAGTCGTTCTGCCCACGCTATGTCTGCAGCTACTGGCTTCTAAAGCCCTCAAGAAAACCTCCTTGCCAGGCCTTTTAGGGTTCTTTTGTGCTGCAATCTCTTCCCACAGTGCCAATTACCTCCACTGCAGCTGATCTCCTCAGCAATATCATATTTTATATCATAATATCATGCTATACCAGCAATATCATAAGTACAAATAATATTTAAAATTTTTTAAAATATTTAAAAGTACAAATAATGTTAAATGGAAACAAAACCAACCAACGCAACCCCAAGTAAAGGTACTGTCCCTAATTTACAGATATTGTATTTAAGTGATTTTCTACAATTTCACTACTTTAAAAGTTGGGTATGTTGTGTTGAGAAGTAAGAAAATGTATGGGGCTTGATATAAAAATGTAAGGAATTAAACATGACTAGAAGAGAACTATCCTTTATATATATAATATATATGTATATCCATCTAAAGGATGATGATACATAGTCCTGTAATTGAGTGGGATCATGTTAATATCTTATGCTTTGTCTAAGAGTAATGTTACCTGTTCACCTCTATAAAGATTTGACTCCTTAATGTCATCAGTATCTGAAATACAGAATTGTTGCTGCTTGAGTGAGTTTCAGACAACGTAAGTTTTGACATTTGTAAAGTGCTTGAGCAACCTAATAGTTGTTTTTGTTTCATTTTACCTCTTTGTTGTTGTTGGTTTGCTCTTTTTCCTGAGCTTTTTCACTCACATAAGCAGTTTCTGAAACTGCATACTATATCTATGGGCTACCTGCCCAAAACAAGATATTATCAAAGAATAAATAAATAAAATGGTAGGATGATAAATACATTTCATCTGTATAATCTTGATTAAAAACCTATCAAATTAAAATGAAAGACTCTTTTCAAGTAAATTTGGGAGAATGCTTACATATGATTGCAGCTGGTTGCCTTTTTTCATCAACCATTAGTTATGGATTATGCCTTCTGTTAAACTGCAGACACCCAAAACTCACATTCTGTCATAGCCCAATGCAAAAAAATAAGTATTCCAACTTCCTTGTCCTGATTATTTTTCCACAGAAAGTTTACCTACATTTTTACAGCATTACCTGAAGAAATGAATAACTCCATCTTAGAACATATAATATTCAGAAATGCCAAGAAACCTCATAATATAATAAATCAATTACAAAGAATGTTTTTACCCATGTTTAACTTTGATTACTGAAATATAAGTGGAAGAATATTTTATCACATGCACATAAAGAATGTTTCCATTAGCTCTCAATCATTAAACCTAAGTTGACTATTAGAAGATAGCTTATTGGTTAGTCTATATACACAACTGGCAATTTTGAGTGACCAAACCAATTTGATCAAACCAAAATGCCTTAGAAGAGCAGTTTTCCAAGTGGAGATTCAGAATTTCCTCCAAAAAGAAGTTTTCAAAGGTATCTGAAGCTAAGTCCCTGCTGTTGAAAGGTCATTATAATGACTAATTATTAAAAATAACCTACTCTAAAACAGTAATATAACTTCTTAGAAGGTATTTTAATATCTAGATTGAATTTTATCCTGTAACTTTTTCAGGTATTTATAAGCATATATATATGCTTATAAACATATTCACCTATACCTCTAACACATCCAGTCTTCTCATTGTCCAGGAAGTTTCCCCCTTACAGCTCTTGCTTTTCCAGATAATATTTAGTAAAATATTATGTAATACTTATTACATTCCTTACCCTGGAAAAGGAAAAGAAGATGAATGGAAAGTTATATAATGACTCAAAATTGTTTATAAGAAAATTCTTATTGTTCTAGTGCAAGCAATACATGATTAAAAGTTTGATTAAGAAAGAATATTTCAATTAATCTGATTTTATACACACTATGCATTATATGATCACTGGGGAATAAAGCTCTTTTGATTCTAGTTAAAGGTAAAATTTCAAAGCAGTGCAAAGATGTTTTACTCTTATTGATGTTGACAAGAGTTGCCTGACCAAAGTCATATACACTATGTTCAAAATTCACCCTATTAATTAAGGAATTAGACTTCAGAAAACTACCTACATCTTAAAATGTCCTGGAGTAAAAATGTCTGTTTCTATAGTCATTATACTGTATGCAGTGTATTTGGTGTCCTACAAGTTTTGCACTTGACAGTTCTTGTCTTTTCAGAGAAACTGAATGTCCTCAAAAATGCAAAGGGGTCAATTCAGTAATTCTGCCTGGAAAAACACAGTATTTTACATAATGATCATCAAACAGAGGAAAAAAAATTTAAAATGTTTATTTTGGAAGTATGCACTCACAACACAATGAACTGTGCATGCATTTTGTCATTTGGGTGCATACTTTCAATGGAAATTAATAGCAGAACATCACTTTAAAATTCTGTGGCGGGGTTAAGTTAAGGTTTGCGGTATATATAAAAACACAGTATGTTTTCACACGTAGAAGCTGTACTATTTCAGCTCCACAGGTAGCGTTGGGTAACTTTTCTCAATGTTGCTACGCTTACAGTAGTGTATATACAGTGATGTAATTACGCTATTATTGCTTTTCTCCTATTTAAGTATATGGAAAAAGACTCCCCGAAGAACACCCTAGCATGCCCCTCCTTATAAATAAGCTTTAAAATATGACCTCTAATCACCTCCCTGCTAAGCCAAGAGCTCATTTTCTCTGTTTTTGACTATTCCTTTCCAGCATAAAATTTGCAACACAATCTCACACCGGCACACATGTGAGCCAGTGAGTGCCAATGAATGTGGAGGGCTGAATTCTCATCTATATATTATGTAAAATAGCCACAATGTCCAGACATATATTATATTAGTGTAATTTCAGTCTTTCAATGGGACTTACATATCTTGGAGTTTTGGCTGAACTTTTTGGTTTTTGGTTTTCTCGTTTTGGTTTTTTCTTTCAATAACTATATGAAAAAGAATGATAATAAATAGTGTCTGCTGGTAAACTTAATTTCTCCTATTAAGGTTTTATATATATATATATATATTTATATATGTTAGTTTGTTTTCATCATATCTATCAAGGCATTTTAAATATCAAGGATGCTATTCTTCATACATGCTTGTGAACTCTTGTTGGGATGGCAGGATTTGCTTTGATATGCCCTGGACGTGTCTATTTATTTATGAGTTCAACTAGTGAAAAATCCTGTGTGTTATAGTAGAGCAGATATAATCTATCTGAACAGATAATTAGCACTATGATTTGAGGTGGGATAAGTGGAGATCCCTGCCCCACTTCCCTGCATTACAGACTTTCAGCATTACATTATACATTTGTGCTTACACTCTTCTTTCTTGTAAGATGTGGCCCAGATTTATCTTCCACATGTTTTTCACCACCACCAATCAGATTTCCCTTAGAAATGGAAAGGAAGGAAAATCAAGAAAAATGCACCTCCATTCCCTAAATGTAGCTGACCTCCAACTGACTTCAGCTTTCCAGTCATCAAGGGCCACTTGAGGTGAGCAAGGGCATCCAGTCAGGACTGTATCTCCTCATCCAGAAGAGAAGAGGTCTCCTTCAACTCTGCAATGTCACACCTACCCACCCCGTGACTTCCTTACCCTGAAGTATCATAAATTGCAAGAAGCTAAATAAAACTCTAGGTGATTAATTCATTACTGAAGTTAGTGAAGGTGAATCTTATTCACTATCAGACTTTTATTATGAGTATTAAATTTAATTCGTTGATTTTTTTTTTTTTGGTTGGGTTGGGTTTTTTAAACATTAATTATAATAAGCTGTATTCTTGAGGGCTGTTTCTATCTTCCCCCCCACCTTCTAACTGATTTGTGATTTTTCTAGGAATATAAAAGCATTTCTAATAAAAGTCCAATAATTTCGGCTTCAACTTTTTTGATAAGCAGCCAAAATTCCCTATGATTCTTAATTCCCACATTTTTCCAGCAGGCTGTAGTTTGTAATACTAATGCTTACATATTCTGATTATAGAGGTATAAAGAAGGAAAGATTCAGAGAACAAGTAACATAGTCATTTGAGGCAGATTAAAAACTGCGATTTCTGGAGGGGAAGCCACATAATGCTATTGCAATTTTATTTTTTTTAAGATTTATATAATATTGCCTATATTTCTTTGTAATTCTAACTTAATAATGTTAAGAGCCTAAAATGCAAAATTATCTGAAAAGATAAAAGCAAAGCAGTGGTTTAACATTCCAATTTGCTCTTTTGATGAATAGAATTGTTCCTTATTGAAATGGATGGAAGTGGAATGGAAATGAAAGTTTGATTCATATTACTAGGAAAAGCTAAATTATATTACATCTTACATGAGGAAACTTAGTAGAAAATGAGAGAAAAATAGAGAAAGAATTAAGAGACAAGCACTGCAGACATAAAAAGTTCAGTAAGAATGAATATAGACACAAAAGTGTGGAACCTTTGGGGAAAATCTAAAGGAAAAAAAAAGGCAAAACATAAGATAAAGGCAAAAGAAAGGCATGAGAAGCCAGCAGTTACTTTAACAGCTACATCATGTCTTTTTTATGTGACAAAATATCATTCTTAATAATTATGTTATTAACTGATCTGGTCTTAATTGTTTTAGCTTTTCATCTTTTTTTGGGGAGTCTAATTTACTTGCTTTCATCTTGTCCTGGCTGTTAATTTATGTTTATTTATTTATATTGCCCTTTTTTCGTACTGTTTATTGTCCTTTTATTTCAGTCCTCTGAATTTATATTCATTCTCTTCCTACCAACTCAGTGATCATTCTAGAAGTGCCTTTACTAAAATCTTTCTATTTTTTTGTGCTGGAAATGCAGACTATAGAAGGAATAGATCAAGAGTATTTAAAATCATGTGAAAAAAGTTAACATTCAAATAAAAATGGCAAACTGAAACTTGGCCAAGATCATGCCATTTGTAATAGCTGTAAGGATAGCTTCAAATACTTATGTATTTACCATAAATTGTTTTTTTTTTTTTTAATGAACATATGTGCAATTAGTCAATTATTAAACAAAATCTTTCTCATTTTCTGGTAGAGTAAATTTTTCAACCTTTATGTGTTTTAAAATCAGTATTCTTTGGACATTATAAAGTGTAAGTTTTATGTCTCATAGAGACATAACAAAAGAGATTCAATATTCTCCTCAGACTTAAAGCTGCATTTTTTTCTTTGTTTGCATAATAATTGCCAATATTGAACAAAATTTAACACACAGCAAATACACAAACTTTACTTTTTAATTCTAGAATCCATCAAGTTTTCTGAGAGACATTATACCAATGACACACTGTGTGCAAGTGAATGAACGTGACAGCTTTGTCCTTCATGTTTTTGTTTTTATTACCTGTTTAGGTAATCAGTATAGTCTGAATGCTATTGCTAATATCAATTAAATCAGGTCAAAAGCGTAACAGCAGGAAAAAGAGATCAGTCAGTTACCATATGAAAACCCAAGACGCTGGGGCACCTTATGGTATGTGGAAACAATTCACTATACAATTTCTGGAGAGAGGAAACTGGCATACTGTTGAATACTGTTTTCCTTTGGGTAAAATTTTAATTAAAAAAGCAGCATGGATACAGGTTTTAGATCTTCACTATTCAAATAGCTGAGATAGCTGTTTGAATTTTAAAATCTTATAAAGTATTCCATTAAAAGAAGACTTTGTTATCAGTCTAAAAAAATTGTTTATAATATGATTGAGTAGAATTTATGAAGAGGAAGTAAAGTGTACTTCAAGTGAAACCTGAGGTACATCCTAAAAAAAGTCTTAAGAAAGGGTATTGAAAAGATGCAATGACTCTTTCTGGATCATACTTTTAAAGCAAACACCTGTTTTCATATCTGAGGGATGAGGTAAGGTAGCTCCTGCTGCACACATCTGCTCTAATTCACAGTGACATGGAGGGTCCAGAGCTCTGCAATTTTTCTGCCACTCACCTGAGTATTCCCAGACACTTTTCTTTCTTACTGAGGAGACATGCAACTGGATATTCCTATGGTCAGACACCTTTATCATACAATGGGAACAGAGAAGAGATCACAGAGGAGCCATGTGTCTGACCCTTAAGTTGTACTTCTACATGAGCAATTCTGCATGCCCTTTTACCACACTTCATTCTTCATTCAGGTATGATCACATTTATATTCATATAATTCATTTGTGTAAACAGAGTTCCATCAAGATATGTTGTGGCCAAGGGTAGATGCTAGGGAAAAAAAAAAGTAGACATTTTCTGTAAAGATTATTTTTCCTTTCTCTGTTTAATATGGTTACTAGAGGCATATGAACACTTAATTGACATCCTTTCAGTTTGTGAGGCACTCTGCATTTGTGCACTGGGCAAAAGCTTCATTAACTCTGATTTCTAGAGCCCGGAGTTATAGAAGTTGAAAGGATTTTTTTCTTTTGTTTTGGTTTTCTTTCTTTTCAAACAAAACATCAGTTTGTGCTTACCTTTAGATATATGAAGATGTGACACCTGCTTAAAAACCACAGAAATATAAATACAAATCTGGAATAGTCTCAGTGTTAAAGGTCAAGCATTTAAAGAAGTCAACATAACAAGAGCTAATACAAGGAAAAAGGCAATATTTACCTTCACTTAAAAGGATTCACAGCTCACTGTATTTCCCAAGTATTTATTTTACAAGAATTACACTCTTAAGATGGATTCATTAGCCCTATTTTTGACATATGAAATTTAGACTTCTAGTTCTGAAACAGTAACACATTCTACATTTACAGTAGTCAGAGGCACAAACATGTGAATAGGAAAAGTTATTTCGGTGTCTAAACCTGTGTTGAAATTTCAGCTTCTGGGAGCACCTGGCATGTGTCTGAGTTTGTGTCCCAGACCTGTCTTGACTCCACATTAGAATTAAGTCTGATCATGCAGTATTCCTCTTTCAGTTCCTTACATTCCTATGTTTTTACAGAAAGAAACATCAAATGCATGAATTGTAAGGCAGCTATGAAAGAGACCAGGGCCCTCTCCTGGACATTTAGTGGATCAAGATATCAAGTCAAACACTTATTATGGGCATCAGCTGCACATCACGCACATGTACTCTGGACATAGTTAATAATAAGCTTCTGGAGGTACCTACTTTTTACCATTGTTTATAGTCATACAAACATAAAATTATAAAAACATTTAGATTGCAAAAAACCCTTTAAGAACATTGAGTCCCACTGTTAACCTAACACTGCCAAGTCCTAAAGACACTAAATCGTGTCCTTAAGTGCCACGTCTACATGCCTTTTAAATTCCTCCTGGGATACTCAACCATTCCCTAGAAGCATTTTTGGTAAAGAAATTTTTCCTAATATGCAATCTAAACCTCCCCTGGCACAACTGGAAGCCATTTCCTCTTGTCCCATTCCCTGTTACTTGGGAAAAGAGACCAACCCCTCCTCTCCACAGCCTCCTTTCAGTTGTAGAGAATGATAAGGTCTGCCCTCAGGCTCCTTTTCTCCAGGCCAAACAAGCCCACTTCTCACTCATGAAACTTCTGGTCTAGACCCTTCACCAGCTGTGAATCCATTCTGACTAGGTCAGACTCAGAGGTCTAGACATAGTCATCAAATACCTTTTGAAATCCCCTACATACCTTTCCTGGCTGCCACTTGCTACTTGAGGAAGACACAACTCAAAAACTTCTCTGTAATGTCTAAACCTTCTCTATAAAAGACAATGTTCCTTGCCTTCTGCAACTCTTGTCCTAAATTAAAACCTTTCTACACAACCATTTGCTTTCTTAAAAATAGTGGCAATTATAAAGACCACCACAACCCTTTCTGTCTCTTTCTGTCTTTTGTGGGTCACATATCCTGTTCACAGTATATCTTAGTAAAATAAATAATATTGCTTCTGTGAGAATATTTTGTGTTTCACACCTAACCTAAAAAAACCAAAAATATGGAAAGATATGAAGTGTCAATTTAGGGAAGCCATTTGGCTAACGTAGCAAAGTCAACACCTACACCTAGAATGTGGTTGTATTAGTTTTTGAAGGTGTCATAAGACTTATTTGCATTTATTGGATGGATATCATAATAAAAAATAAACTTTACTGATAAACCACCTATATAGGCTTATATGTAACTTTATGTATTTAAAAATTTGCATTGATGAGTTTGTCTGGTTTTTTTAAGTATTTAGCAGTGATTTCCATTCTGATGTTTCCAAGTGAAAGCCTCATGATAATTCAACTTCGAGAAAATGTTGGGTTTTTTTAAAGAATGGTTTCAACAGAATTATTTGTAATATTTATCAATTCACACAGTCTTCTCACATGTCACATGTCTCATGCCTCCACCAACTGATACACTTACTAAGTATCTTACAAGCCTATATCATCTAAAATGCTTCTTTGCTAATAATAGCAAAGGGTGCTTTCATGGGGTTATAAGATGTTTAGTACGAGAAGATACAGATGCCAAATAAAAGTAGACTTTAATTGTATTTTAGGAATAGCATAAATATGCTTTCTGATTGAAGTTTTTCACCATTGCATAAAAATATCTTTTTTTCCAGTTAAGTAATGAATGTATTTGGAATACTGTACAGATATCCCTTGTTATTCTTTTGGGTAGTGCTGTTAACAAAAGCTTTTTCCACAATGGAAAGTGTACCTAGTCAGAACTTGCTCTGTTTATATAAATTATACACATACATAAACTGAGCATACAGATTTATGTTTTGTGTGACCCTTTTAACTCTCTGTACTTGCTGTTAAGTTGTATATTTTTTCCATAGGAGCACTGTAACTCATAAGAAAATGACAAACACTGAAAACTCAGTTAAGTCTCAAAAATAGGCATTAGTTCTGAAGCCTGGCACTCCTTTTGGGAAATCAAAGTTTTTATTGCCAGATAAATTAGTGTTTCAAAAGTATGAATACAGATGCTGTTTGCAAATTTGTCACAATCTGTCTTCCAGCAGAAAGAATTTATACTGTATATAGTAATGGAAAACAGAAAACTGTATATTTCACTAAATTGCAGTTGTGTATGGAAGATTTATATGGTTGGCTTGTGCTAGTGAAACATGTAGGTCTTACAGTATTTCAGTTCAGTATTCCATACAGAACTTTGGTATTCTTATTTTAAAGTTATTTTATTCTTTTTAACAGAACAAATAAAATACAGCATTTGTTGTAGAGAAAGCCATACATAATAACAATGTTTATCAATGTTTTACTGCAGAAGATGACTTGTTAAAAATCTTGTTATTCTCACTACAGGCTAGACAGCTCATATCTGAGAATTTCCAGTCTGCAAAACATTTTCATAATTCCTAAGTGTGCACTCAGTGCAGTATTAAATGTTTTAGAGGACTTGTATATCATGCTAGCTGGGCAATTCTAAAAGAAATGTCCAAATTAAGTGACAAACTCAGAGTTTTATTTTTATTATAATCAAGTTCATTTAGGGGTAGAATATTCTCAAATAATAGAAAGCTGAACCCAGATGGCAAGATTGTTTTTGCTTGCATGCCTTCACATAATGGAGTTCTACTTTTACTTATTTTTCTCCCCCCCCCCCCCCCCCCCCCCACTGTCAATTCCCGTACAGCAACCAGCCGTCAAAATAGGAGCTAACATTTTTTGCAGTTGTGAAGTATTGGATCCAATTACTCCCAGCAACTAAAAACAGAGTTTATTTTAATAGGATTTGCAGTAAAACAAGGCATATAAAAATCAGATGCATAGGCAAAGAATTTTTCATCTTTAATCATTAAGCTACCAGTACAAATTGAGCCCTGCAGTTATTTCATTCCCAAAGGAGACCAGAGATTTAAAGAATTCAGAGGATTAAATATTTGTGTTTGAGTGAACATGCTCAGTGTTTTTGTGGTTGCTATCATTAAAATTGTGTTTCAAGACTTTATTTTAAATGCGTACAATGCACGTTCTCTCTAAGTGATGGCTTGTAACTCTTCCTAGACATGGGGCAGTAAGGGCATCTGTGGTATATTGCCATCCTTCCTACAGATGCCCACAGTTTGTCTGGTTTCTAATGTATTGTTACTCATTGTCAGTAAAGGCAATTTAAACTTAACATTTTTTCTTCAGTAGCAAAGAGCTACATACTACAATCACCTGTTACTCCTAAGACAAAAAGATACGTTGCAGAACAGTGTGTTATTCCTCTGGAATACACGAACCCTTGAAAACCTAAATATGTTCTATTTAAATTATTCACAGTGTTTCCAAATGCCAATGATTTGTTTTCCTATGGGAATGTAAACATGAAACAAGTGAAATTTTTATTACACTGACATTGAAAAAAAACTAAGAAATTAACAAGATAACAAAATACCAAACTATTGTGAGAGAAATGGGTAAGAACTTATCTCAAATACAAGTAATACACATGCAATGGGCCAAATGAAAGTCCAACATGTATGGTTTAACATTTCTTCCAGAATAAATGGTTATTGATGATGCATGTCCAATAATTTTTTGCTTCCTGCATAATTAGTATATTTCTGCATGCAATAAAGATATCCCAGGGTCTAAAATAGGTATCTGGCTCCCCAAATAGCTATAGCACCTAGTGTTCTGCTAATCTAAAGTTTTAATTTATGTCAAAGCCCATTCTTTACTTTCAGAATCTCATTTATTTTCATGAATCTTTCAGCTACTACTGTGATCTGCGTTACACTCTTGTTACGTATAAAGTGTGACAAAGACTCACAATTTTCATAGTCTTGCTGGATTCTCCCTTTTATTATCTTTTATTGAGACTACCAAGGTAGAGAGGGAAGTTAGGAAATGCTTCCTGGTAAGGAGCTACACGTTTTGGTAGATTACTTGGTCTGGCTTTGTAAGAATGGAGATAAAGGATGTGAACTTACTGGAATATTCTGAGTTTCAGCATTTGAACCTTATTCAGAAGCCTTCTAGGGATGTATTCATAACTCAGGCTGTTGGGTTGTCACCTAGAAAACACATGTTATTTGCCTTAGCTATACTAAGTAAAGTAATGAGGATGTGATCTGAACCTTATATAGATCAGCATTTCCCATGTCAAGTTTACGTTTTATCTGTACTCTTTTTTTGGTAATATACAATATACAATTGAGACAAATAACTTAGACAATATTTAAATTATTTTTGTCTTTTTATACTTTATTTCTTATGCTACATAAGTTTTCTCTTGCTAGTAATATAGAACAATTATAATTCTCTTAGATGCAACATTTTCATATGGCCTTCTCAAAAGCCTGGCTTATAGACTGGACTTTATGTAATGTCTGTATCTGAATAACTCACTGTAGCCATTTTCAAGAGCAATTAATTCCATTTTTAAAAAGCTATTTTCAATGAGAGAACCAAATAATGCTCTCATATTGCCAGTTCTATCTGAGGATTATAAAGGCACGCTGAAATTGTATTGCAGTGATATTACTAAACTGAATGTTATGTAAATGTTGTATATTCAGAATTGCCTCACCCTGACCCACAGGGTTGCCTGTTCAGGATTCCATATACACTTCAGTTATTGACTATTCCCAGTATCCACAGTAAGGGGTCCAAAATAATATTTGGTGGCTTGGGCATGACAACCCAAGACCTGACTAAACAAAGTCTGGGGTGCTTTAAATTCCAATGCCTATATTGGAAGTTTAAAAGCTGGCTTGGAAAATATTCCCCTAAATGTTCACACGCTGTCATTTCAGCTATTATCTAAGTATCACGGACAAGAATCTCTAATTAGCAGATCTCTTGAAAAGCTTTAATAATACACACCTGCAATAGTATCATCCTTGCATGAAGGGAATGAAACTGATAGGGTTATCCCAATTCATGAGTATGAGTTTTGTATAAAGAAATCCAGATGGACTGGAATATGTACACGTGTAGGAGGGCAAGTGCAGCGTGTGCCTGAGAGAGAGAGAGGCTGCAGATGGTGTTTGACTGTTGAACTGAGAATATGTATCTGTAATTTATCTGGAAGATGAGGTAAACAGCACATTAATTAAATTTGCAGATGATACCAAATTGGAATATGTTGCAAACACCATTGAGAAAAGATATAAACCAAAGTGACCTAGAAAAGGTTAGAAACATAAGCAAGAATTTAAGAAGTGCTATATAGTCTTGAGAATGAAAGTTAATATACTGAATATACAGATATTAAATAAAACAAAGATAACTGGAAAGCAAGAATATTAAGACAATTTTAAGCATGATAATGGTCATGGTATGACTAATTATGAATTTTCCCTTCCCTTCCCTTCCCTTCCCTTCCCTTCCCTTCCCTTCCCTTCCCTCTTTTTTGTGTTTATTGGTAGGTGGTTTTTTTTGTATAGTAGCTGCTATATTTTGGTTGATTGTATTAAAAGTGCAATTTACTTCAAGTGTATGAGATTTGTATCAGAGAGACACTACCCTGCACTATTCTCTCATCAGCCCCAAAATCACCTGCTACAGATATAAAAATCAGATGCAAACTGTCATTATCTTAGAGAACATAAAAACCATTAAGATATTTATAGTTTAAAAGCAGGACTGGATTGCTCCAACTGACTATTATAAGGATAAAAAAACTGCCAGAGCTGTATACCTCGAGATGTGTATTCTAACATGTGAACAATTCAATCTAGGAACTCAGAATAGATCCCGGATCTGGTCATATAAACATAGCTTTAAGTACTTCATTCTGAGAAAAAACCACACATTTAAGAACCTCATTTTGTTCATGCCTCACTTCCTGCTAACATCACCTCTAGCGCACAGGAGAGGGATACCTTTCCTTCAATTTGGTCCAGCCAATGCACATATAATTAAACTCAGAGGAGTTCTCAGTATTTAGCTTTGAAATTTGCTGCTTCAGTTAAAGAATACAGAAGGGTTATAAAGCTTGTCTTATTTTTTCCACCTGTACTACTTAAGTAAAACATATCATCTCCCTCTACAAACATTACCTTTTCTCACTGTGATTATAATAACACCGTGACTGACAGTGGGTTAATTCATCACAGTAATTTAATTCCAAAACATCCAAAATATGAAGAAATATGAATCATTGCATGTAATAGTTATAGCCTTATCCAGGAAGTGAGAACTCAATTTTACCTCTTCCTCTGACAGAGTTTGAGTCTATGGTTTTTATTTTATGGTCAAATATGCAAATCAGTTTTGTAGGACAGATTTTAAAAAAAAGGAATTAAATTAGAATATGGATATGCAGTGGGAGTGAAGGAGGAGATGAGTTTATAGTTTACAGGTAATTACTTTTTTTTTCCCAAACACTTACCCATAATTCCCTTACAACTCCAAGGATTGCTTTCAGCCGTTGTCATTTCTTCTCCCTAAAAATAAATAAGTGGTCCTGGAAAGTGAGATCAACAGCCCTAGATATCTTGATTGCCAGGACATCCTTAGCAGTTATGGCTACATGGTACATTTGGCTGTATAGCAATATATGATAAACACTATGCTTATGTTCCTGGATGAATAGTAGCTTCAGCTTCGTAGATGTATTAGAAAGTGCTACCAGTGAATTCAATCTATTGCTCACAGCTCACAATTTTCAAAGGATGAAGCAGGTTCGGTCTTTTCAGGCTTAGAAATAAGCAAAGTCCAGGAATCTCACTAGCAAACAGGTAAGCTATTTTGCAAGAGGATCTACAGTATCCGTTGTTGTATGCAGGAAGTATATTTGGTGTCCAAATAAAAAATTGCCATGTTTATCTGCAGACAGGAATGTGTGTTTGAGTCCAGGTTCACAGAAGCACTTTTGCTAAGGCTTCTTAATCAAAGTGATTCAGCCATACTTTTTTCCTGTTTTCTCCTGATTTGATTTGTAAATTATTCCAGTCTGTAGACTGGCTGCTGAGTATCCTGTTATCATATTCCTATTACAATCCTTAGGCAATCAACAGCTTCCCTTAACACTGAAAAGGGACTTGTCTCTTTTCTCTTCTTTCCCAAAGGGAAAACATTGGCTTTTACTTTGTCTGGTGAACCTTACTTGTTAAATTCTTGAACTGAGAATGGTACATAGAGCTCAGAAGATTGCAATACCTCTAAGATCTCATTTCTGTATCTGGCTGCAAAAAGAATACTCTTAAAAATCCCAAACAAATGCCTGTACAAACAACACCTTGTTCAAAACATATATAAAAAAAACCCTCAGTAACAAATTCTGAGATTTTTTAAAGAGATTGGTAAATACTTAAAATAAAAAAAAAATATCCCTGAATTATTGGCAAACTTTGTGACCAATATGCTTGGGAAACATTTCTGAAATACATTGACCTCTCGAGTAAGTGGTGGAAATTCGTGTATCCATAGTTCAAAATATTTGGATTGCTTCCTAGAAGGAAGAAAGACAAAGATGTCACACATGTGGAGCAACTCCACTTGCAAGTATAAGGAAGTGAGCAGTCACACCAAGAGACCATGTTTTCACGTTCCATTTAAGGAGACTGAAAGAAGGTTCTAGTTATGACTTTGTAGTCATTTATTCTCTACACTACTTTGGTGGATCCCTGTATCATGGAGAGTCAGTTTAGCCTTTGTAGCCAAAACAGAACCCTGTGACTGACACCTATACATTAAAAGTGTCTTTTCAGGATATAATTAATATTATTTTGCCTTGAACTCAAATAAAAGCATACTAAAATTGTGCAAATAACAGTATTAGCTAACTAGATAAAATTATAAAATTGCTCTGGCATGTTCAGCTACAATGTATAAGCATTTTACAGCAACATATGATCAGTGTGCAAGCATCTAAATAAAAAATCCTGCTAGACAAAGGGCAAAATAAGCCCAAAGGACTGCAAATAAGCAAAACATCCTGTCAATAAAACCAAAACCAATATAAGCAGCAATGGAGCAGAGGATACCCCCCTTTTCGAGGGGAGCAGGGGCAATTGCATACTGACATGCATCAGTGAAGAAAACTGGAGAAGAACTTCAGCTTGCAACTTGCCTTGAAAAGCTCTGAAGCCTGATCACAATCAGGTCAGTGAACCACCAAGGACGACAGCCATCAGTGCTAAATAAAAGTAAATAATATCAGCTCCACAGTACTATATGCTTGGATTTAATATAACAAATGTCTTATATTAGGACTAAAGAGTTTGTGTTCATAATTGTGATGATTAATAAGGTATGAGAAGTAACCATTAACAAGAAGTGTGCTGTTAATGAATGAATATACTAAAGTTTCAAACTATCCTGTTTTGTCTTATCATGTCATTATCAATTTATAATTTCTGTATACATATATATATTCATATTTATTTAATGGCAACTCTTCTAAATAACAAACTCAAAAAGGTTGTAAAGGTTGAATAATTTTATTTGAGAGACTGGGATTCTTTATTTTATATCCTTATGCTATTTTTGTGTTCCCTTCCCTTTACTCTTATCATGTTTTCCCCCCAAATGCATTTATCATTATGTAATCAAGTTTTGGTTAGAGTATTCTCAATATACCTCAGGTGAAAATTAAGCCTTGAGCTTTCTGCTGCCAGGCGGTATGCCCTTTCATTTTTGTCTGCGTATGAAAGTTGGTTTTGAACAGAGATAAAATCAAGAGAAAGAAAGCCAAGATAATGTTTCAGAGATATATGACTAAACCCAAATCTTTCTTTTCTAAATGATAATCAGGTTTACAGTAACCATTAGATAAGTGCTGAAAACCTAATCATTATCAGTAATTTATAATCACAATCATAACTTCACTATCTGTCTTTGGAGTGAGATGATTTAAAATTATTTTCTTTTGAGCAGTTAATGTCTCATGAGTTTTCCACAGTGTCTGATGACAACAATTTGCAAGAGAAATATTTTTTCTTGTAATAGACAAATAGACAATAGATTTTTATCAGATGACAGCCTACACAGTGGTGAAAATAATAATAACAAAAAGATTCTATAAATCAGATAGTTCTCAAACTTTTTTTTTCTTTTTTTTTTTTTTATTTCAGCATCATTGACTATAGTGGAGTGGTCTGGTTCAAAAGACCTTTAAGATTCTGAATGACAGAAAATGTTCCTAGATTTTGATTTTGATTTAGCTTTTTGTCTTTTTTTTTTTTTTTTTTTAATCTGTGTACTTAGATGCACTGCTGGTGACCTGAATGGAGTTATGCCAATTTACATTAAAATTAGCAACATTGACACATTAGGCTTGTAGATTAAAACTAAAGCATTTTTCATCTCATATATCTGCCCCAGCCTGTTATCAGAGGGTGCTATATCTATAGCAAGGGCAGAATAGTGAAAACGTATTTCTTAACCAAAGTTAATGTGTTAAAGAATCTTGAATTTAGCATTAGCTTACCTTAATATGATCACCTGTAAATTCAAAAAAAATGCTGAAGAGCAGTTCATCTTTTTGTGTTCCTGAGGTGGCATCTTCAGCAAGTAAAACAGGCAGGTAAGGGGTGGAGACAGATTCAACTGTCCCAGCTTAACATGATGCAGTTTTTTTTTCTGACACTAGGTCTGTTTTAGAAGATAAAAAAAAAGAGTCAACAAAATATATTGATACTGAAACAGTATTAACACTCTGTTAATGGAGTCTACTAATATCAACCTCATTAAAAAGTTGACTGGTTCTATAGAATCAGTCCTTACAGTGTTATAAATAAAACATACTGAACTATCTGAGAATGAGAGAGGATGCTGAATAATTCCCTAGCTAGTGGAAATACATTTTCATTATTAAATTCTCAAATATAACTCAATGGAGTTTTACCAATCTTTTCAAAATACTGCATTGAGGGGAAGAATGAACATGAGAAATATCCTTCTGACAGGGAGTGAAATGAAAAACATTTGAAAAACAGTGCTTGGAATCAAAATGCCATTCCAGCTCCTACCATAACATCACATTACCAGCTCTACAGTCACTTGCTGCTTCTGAATATCCCCTGCCTTTGCACATAAGTCTTTTCTTACTCATTCAGCAGCCTTCCCAGGATATTTGCTAAAACACAAGGAGAAATAAGGATTTTAAACAATAAATAAGTCACCCCAGTACCATTTGGTTGTAGATTAAGCACAGAGTTCTTTGCAAGTAAAAACAAGATTTGACCTTCGCTATGTCAGTACACATCCAGAAGATCAGTGCAGAGCAGTGTGAGCAGCAGTCTGAACAGGTGTTGGGAAGACAATTAGCAAACAGCACAAAAAGGCACCTGTGTCTTAACCATCCACAGCACAACTACAGTAGGGGAGCATGTATATATTCAAAATTAATTTTACTATTATGCTTCATGTATTATATTGGTGCATGAGACTGGGAATTGGGATAGCTGAAGAATGGAAGCAAGGCATAAGGGTTTTGATATGGGTTTTTTTGTTGTTATCTTGGGATAGCTTTTGGGGGTTTTTATCCCTACCACTCTAGCTCTATGCCTGATCTAAGAGAGCTAAAGACAAAAATACTACAAATACGTTTGGAAAGTGTGAAATGTTATTGTCTTACCTATTTTCCTCATTCTACTGACAGCAACAACCATCCTTATGTCAGTAGCAACAGAGAATGGACCGTGTATCCAGATGTTGTCCATTCCTGTTCTTGTTACTTTGCATATATCCAGTTCTCTGCCATTGCCACGGCTGTTAGTGGATGACAATTTCCACCGGAAGTGTAAGTACATACAGCTAGAGAAATAAATTTAAATTCCTTATCAAAGGGTATGGTTTGGTTTGTTTCATTTTGGTTTGGTTTTATCACAATGAAGTAGTAGCTGCAGACAATTTGTTCCTCCCTCCCCCTNNCCCCCCCCCCCCCCCCCCCCCCCCAAAAAAAAATGTATCAACTAAAACTATTTGCAAATTCAAACAAACTTCAGCTAATAGCACCCTGCTCTGGTGTGTGAAGCAGCTCCTACCCCTCCTTCTCTTACCTTAACATCTGCAGGGGTGCTTCTTTCACATTTGTTCACTCCTCTCACTCACAGCTGCTGTGCAGCATTTTTACCCTTTCATAAATATATAATCATAGAGGTACCATCAGCATTCAGCATGCTGAATGGCTCAGTTTTGGATTGTGGTGGGGGCATTTTGGAATTAGCTGAAACTGGCTCTACTTGAGATGGGGGCAGCTCCTGGTTTTTTTCTCACAGAAGTCACCCTTGCAGCCCTCCCACTACCAAAAACCTTGTCATGTAAACCCAATGCAAAGTCCTTTGTTGCTGTTCATTCTATTGTTTCTTAATTATTTTTCTTGATTGGTATAAAAGAATATTCCGCTCTTGTAGTTTAAAAACAAGAGTCTTCTTTCTCACATTTCTATCGTTGATAACAATATTTGAATACTTCTCTGACTCACCAATTCCTTATTTTCTTTTTTGTCATTGTCAATACAACTGTCATTCTCATATTATACACAGGGCTCAATATGTTATAAAGCAAATGCTACTAGATACCACCACTCAAGGAAAAAAAAAAAAAAAAGAAAAGGAAAAGGTAAAATGGAGATTTTTGAATCCTAGAATTGGTCTAAAAACTTTTAAAAATTACAGGAGATTTTATTGCATTACACCTTCTTATTATTGAAAATATAGTTTTCGTTGCTTGGGGACAGCTGGATGACACAAAACTTTAGAAATATTTTCCTGTTTCTGTAGAGTATGGTTTGCCAATGTGTCTTATCTGTTCCTTAGCAGCTGTCACCATTGGGAACAACTGAATACACTCGATTTTTGATGTCAAGCAATAAATAAATGATTTATAGTGAAAACACGATAAGGCATTTACAATGTAACTGTATATCTTAAACCTATGATGGGCATCACGTCACTTTGCCAGTTGTTCACAATCATTCTCAAATGCGAAAACAAACTGGTAGCAAAACCAAATCCCAGATGGATAATAACTACTGAATTTACATCCAACAGTGAACACAATTCCACATATGCTTTCCCTGTATAAGATATGGTCATATTGGCCCTTTCTGCAGGAAAACAAACAAGCAAACAAAAGCACTCAGTGTGAAGTTTAATACAACAGAGTGCCTCATGTATGGTACCTTCTGGAGGAAAAACTTACATCTGTGATATGAATTGGGAAGTGGTCAATAGATGCACTTCTTTGGAAGTACTAGTCTGTTTCCACTAACTATAGAGATAGCAAGTACATTTAGCTTAAGCTAGCTGGTTTAGATAAAGTTAGTAAAATGAACATTAAAAAAAAAAATCTGTCCTAGCTTCAAACAGAGAACTTAAAAGAGCCATTTGTCTGATGTAGTAGGAAAACTTTGAATAATCAAAAGTTGACTTTATAATTGCATCAAAATAAATCTGGTATCATCAAGTTACTGATGGCGAGATTTTTAAAAGATATATACTATGGGACTTACATCAGCAGCAGAAAGTTGGTAGAAGAAGAAAGCAAAAAAGCAAATTTAACTTTTGAGAATTAAGTGTCAAAAGAAAGGCTATATGCAGTAGCTGTTTTTCAGTGAATGAAGGGGGTATGCTTTGTGAACACTGCGGAGATATCTCATCTATTGTTCTATATTTTTTTATGTGTCTAATATGATTATATGTATGTATATACATATGTCTAATCTGATGTCTACATTATGATGTAGTTTTGTGTTATATAATATAAGGAAAGCAAAGAAAAAAATGGAGGGAAAAATGGAAAGCATCACAATTCCTTTCATACAAATAAAACAATAAAACTAATGGTTTTCTCTAGCTTCAATCATCAGTAAAGTAGCGCAATAATCATACAGGTTTCCTCTGTACTCCAAAGACTTACTAATCCCATCGTAAACTAAGTTCTTAGCTACGTGGGATGAGTTAAATTTGGTTGCTCTGTTAAGTAACTACTGCCCTAAGGAAGCAAGAAGAAGGGTTGAGATGAAAAGGGACCTATGGGAGAAGCATGTCCCTCTGAAGCAGGGGCTGGATGCCAGACAGGATAATGGGAATCTCAATTGTTACTGGATGCCTATATTTAGTCAACTGACATGCCCCTTGGTGTTTTTTTCTTTATTTTTGAGCAGTTAATGGTGCTTCATTCATTTGCACACTATGCAGAGGTGTCTTGTGCCATTTACAACTCATGGAGTTGCCAAAGGCATTTGCTCAAGGGCTGACAGGGCAAGAATACAGTGTCATCTGAAATACCCTAAATTATTTCACCTGGCCTGAAGTTGCTTGTTCAGAACAGAGTGGATTTGCTTTTTTTTTTCCTTTCCTTTCCCTTGTCTAATACAAATATTTCTGACATCCTAAGAAGTTTCAAATAACATTAGGCAGCAACATTCCGATGACTGTATGGAGCCTTTGAATCTATTTGTTTTATGATGGTCTCCAGATTACACTGGATATATTAATAAATTCTCCATTAACTGTAATGAGAGCTTAAAAACTTGTCTCTTAGGTGAATACCTACATTGAAACACCTAAATCTTAGGATCTGTAGTCTGAAGTTGGATTTCATCCTTACAGCTCGATTTGGTTTCCTAAATATAGGCATACTATTTGAAATACAATAGGTTATTGAAAACATCCATATGTAATGGCCTTTCCATTTACAGATCAGATAGAATGCCCTTAGACATGAGAATGTCTCAAACAACAAAAATTAGTCTCTGTTCCAGCAGTTAAATTGACATCTGAATGCTGAGTAATAGAAATCTTTTGACTTCTTTGTGACCAGGATTTTACATTAGTTAGTGAGAAGTTATTGATAAATATTACTAAACTATAAAAGTATTTTGGAAATATATATGTAATAAGACTCCTCACAATTACTCCCTTAATACTAGTTGTTTTTACATTAATTTACCCTTTTAAAATGTGTCTAAATAGACACTCAAAACTTTATTAACATTCCATGCATTTCAACAGCTGAATTTCTTTCCTGTGTTGTATTTGTATTATTAATAATTTAAAAGATCATTATTTTGTTTACCTTTGTTGTTGTTGTCACTACAGTCTTTGTTGTGGATAAATGTTTTGGGGTAATTCTGTCTTTTGAGCATCATAAACAGTAACAAATGCTTTTTGATTCACTTACAAATTATAAGAGAAGAGCCATGAAATTTTCCTAACCTTTTCTGCAGCTCAATAAATCACAAACAGACAAGAAAGTTAAGCACTGCTTCAGTGGAAAATCAGCAGACAGATGTAGCACACATTCCCCTCAAAATAATTCAGAACCTGTTCCAATTTATCAAATGCCTACTTTATCTGTCAAAAAAATGTCCTTTCTCAAATAAAGGGCATTGTTTCTGCAGCAAGAAAAAGGTTCTGATGTATTGTTATCTGCAAATGGATGGTGGAATAATGGAACAACAGGCAGCGTTTCAAGCTAAGAGATCAAAGGGCAGAATACATTACAATTCTTGTTAAAATAAATTAGGCTGAAATAGTAATTTTAATAAAGACATTTATAACCTTAAACAATTTTTGGAGTTTTCAGATCAGCAGAAGCAATAAGAAAATCCCTTTCAATATATAAGTTGATACATTTCTTCCCATTGTGAGTTCTTCAAATTTAACAGAAACTAAGATTTACAGACCTGTAATGTACATTAGCCAGTATCTTGTGCTGATATTACACTATCTTACATTTGCAGAGAAAATGTTTTCAATTTCTTTATTCATTTTTTGTTTTCTTATTATTATTATGGTACAAAAACATTAAGAATTTCCATAAGCAAAATGTATTGACTTTAAATCTTGCAAGATAATTTTGATCTTTAAATGTTAGTTGATGTATTAGTATATTCAGTCACAAAAAAATAAATTAAGAATGAAGTAATTTTAAAATCCTATCCTCTGTAGAGTAATTGGAAAACAAAAATGTAAACTGTTAATAATTATCAGTTAATTGAAAAAACCCATGAGTTTTAAGTGTTCGACAAATCAACAAGCCTGGTTCTAATACTAAGTCATTGTAATGCTCAGATACTTTTTTTAACCTCAACATGTCAGATATTTATGATGATTCCTGCAGCCAGCTTGATCCTGAGCTGAACTGTGACAACTTTGCACTGATGTATCTGTCTCCTCCATGATTGCATGTGGCTCTTTCTCTCTTATATTCTTCCATTTTTCAATTCTTTTTTATGTAACTGTGACCTCTGTCAGTTATTAAGTTTTGTCTCCTTATGATACATTTTTAATATCACAGAGTCCTCTAAAAATACACAATTGAATCAACTCCTTTAGAAAAGTATCCATTTAAGATCAGCTAATGATAGCTTCAAAAGTTAGCAATATTTCCTTTTTTTTTAATAAATACTTTACATAGACTTTGATATTCCTAGGATCTCAATAATTTTATTAAAAAAAAACACTCTATGATCAGGATTACAGCAAAGTAAAATACAAACATTTTGCTAAATACCCTCTAAGAAAGTCGGATTTATTTACAACCGAACTAGCTTTTTATTTCAGTGATATTCCAGTGTAAAGCAAAAACTAGGTCCAGCATCTTGAAATTTGGACATCTGTTAAAGCTCAGTTATGCAAACTCTTACTCAGCTGTGTAAGTAGATGTCTGTGTTTATAAACAGTCCAGCTGAAATCAATTAGTCCTTGTACAGTACAATACAGCTGAGGGGAATTCTAGAATTGTCCTAATTAAGATTAGACTAACTCAGAAAGGCTACTGATTTCAAAACAAAGTTTGACCAGTGTCAAAACTGAGTAGAACCATGGAAAAATAATTACATCCCTAGCTGCACATTACCAGTACTTTGCCAGGGGTAGTTCCACACACACTTTTGATTGCAGCACTGTCTGAGAGTGCTCTCTGGTCTGTTGCAAGCTAGCTCTAGCTTGAACAGCTTAATTAAGAAATCTGCACTAATACAACTGGTCTTGCCCATGCTGTACTAGGGAAGACTCATGAACAATGCCAGTGACTGAAAAGCTGCAGGATGACTGCCAGCTAGTGGGTAGTGAGAAGAAACTGAGCAATAAAAATATCCCCTGCTCCCAGCACAGCCAGAATGAGAAGGGGTTGTGTATTTCTCTCAAAGGTATGTATGGGTAGGCTAGCATATGCAGACTAAAATCCATTGAAAAACGTCCAGAAACATTCTTTCACTGCTCTTTGCTGCTGGAGCAATTTAGAACAGCACTAGTTTGTCCAAACCAAGCAGTAGAGCAGTGTTCAGGGTAGTTTTGTCAGATTAATAAAAAACACATTGAGAACAATAAATAAAGAAAGAATCCTGCTGGGTCAGTGGTTAAACACTAATGTTCTGACAGGGGACTAGACACACATAGTACTAGCAAATATTCAAGCATCACTTCAAAATCTTCACCTCACCTATTTTTCCAAGTAGTTGACAATAGTTCACATAATTTTATAAGCATAGATTAGAAAACTGGGTTTCAAAGGTGACTCTATTTAAGGAATTATAAATTTATACATTTTTATGACCAATATTTACACTTCATAAGAAATGAGATACTATTACAAATGTAATTTTAATTTAAATAAGATACTCTGTAGCTATTGAAAAAGGGACATTATTGTTAAATAAAAATTAATGAGGAAATGAATTAAATTCAAATAATGTAAAGATAAAATAAAAAATGTATCTGGAGTAAACAAACCTTTCTCTTCCTGATATTCTTAATCAAAATCAGAGAGAAAACCAGAATTGAAATAGTTAATTAGGACCCAGGCCTAGGTCTCTAGACAACCAAAATGCCAATTAAAATTACTAAGGTTTTCAGATGCACAAATGATTCAGAATAGGAGGATCCCAGATCAGTACAATTCATACAGAAGATCACAATATTTATTGAAATCTAACTTTGGGTTGCTTTGGAAGCAAGGTAGGAGAATAGAAAACACTCTGTTGGAATATCAGCCATAAATACTATTCGAAACCAAGGTCAACAGAGATTCATCAGAATGGTTGGCAAAGAGTAAATAATTTGCCATAATTCTCTGGAGAGCGGCACCACAAACTTTCCTCAGAGTCATTTCTGATGCTGAAAAAGGAAATTAGGATATTGTTATCACCAGTCTCTGCTGCCTTACACATTACATTCTCAGACCCATCCATGAAACAAACATAAAATTGTGCCTACAAATGAATGGATAATTGTGATGTGATAGCACATTTCCCAGGGGAATATGACATGACAAAGCACAGGAGACCGGGAATTAAACATGCAAAGTACCCAGCGTCAAGTGAAAAATTTCCACACAACCACTGCTGCTACCTGTGGAACACTTTCAGATTCATGTTTCTATGTGACATTTTACAAAAGGAAATCACACAGGATTTTTGTTTTGGCACTGTTTCCTTTCTTGCAACTACATATTTTATTTTATTTTTTTTGCTTATGAGAGTACTATTTCACCAATAGCTCAAAAATAGAGTGTACAAGTGAAGAGAATGTCTTTCCTAAGTTTTTTAGAGTAAAAAATTTGAAGTGGAAGTGTTCAAGACTATAAAAAAGTACTTTCTGTGTAAGAATGAATACAGGTTGAAAAAAAAAAGAAAGAAAAAAAAAAGTTTGCCTTCATGCCTTCTTAGGGAAGTTAAAGTGTTCAGGAAATGTTTTATTCACTGATAGTCAAAAAAACAGGATCTTGCTTCTTTTCAATATGAAGTAGTGGAAGAATAAAATAAATTACATACAACTGATTTGACAAAGCTCTTCCTAACTGTAATAAAATTTCACAAGGTGGTCAAAAACCACATTGTTATCAACGCTTCCCACCAATACAATTCTGCTCAATTATCATTTTTGCTTTGAAAGCTAGATTCACTTTTTGAAGAGGTGAAAGGAAAATGAAGCCATGTGTGTCACTCTGTTTCTTTTTTCTTTTTTTTTTTTTTTTTAAAAAAAAAGTGGTTTGTGGTTCATATTTTCATCATCTAGTAACAGAAATTTATAGGAAATGAATTATGAAACTGATCAAATACATAAAGTCCTTATGTACCAGTCAATAGTCACATGTTGATCTTTTAATTAGGGAAAAAAAATCAAGACTGTTTAATCTGACTTTTCTCAGTAAAATAACTTGAAAAATACAAAGACCTGTGTACAATTACTAATTTAGGAGTTAACTATGATCTCATCAGCTACATAGCTTTATAAATTTGGACACACAAACAGAGTTTCTTTTCCATATATCATTTGGTTGAAAAAGCCAAACCAACTAATTTCATTTAAATTTCCAGAAATTATTTTGACTCTGGTAGTGTGTAGTATAAAATTAAATTGCTACACACAGTTTTTTTTTTTTTCTCTAAAGTCAAAATTAATTGTGAAATTGAGTAGATACTTAAACATACAGAAAAAGTGACAATTTTAAAATTAAGTATTTCATGCTTAATTAAAAACGGTTATGAATAGTTTCCTATTTAAAGTCTTGTAGAGTTCGTCATCATTTGATATACACATCAAACCATGGAAATACAAACTATGGATCTTCCAGTCTAATACACAGCTTACAGTAAAAGGAACTTTGAATATCCCCTTAGAGATTTAGGCAATGATTTTCCACTCCATTACACCAATTTCATACTGGGGTAAGTCCATTGATGTCAATGGTGTTACATCAGCTTAAAAACAATATGACAGAACAGAAGATCAAGGTTATTCAAGCTCTTATTTATGGTTATGGAAAATTACACATGTCTGATGTATGTGTACATAACAAGACTCTGTGTTGTTTTTTATTTCTTTGATAATGAAAATGTCCTCATATACAAAAAGCAGAAAAGTGAAGTTGAAACATAACAGGTATTTACCAGCTAAACATACATAGGTGTAGACAGCAAATGCTGGTTATAAAATAACCACACAGAATGACAGGTGCTCAGCTAAACTAAAATTAAATTTGAGAAAAGTTTGAATAGACTGAATTTTCAGAAATGAAGAAGTCTTGGGAAATTATATATCAGCAAGCCAATAGGTTTGGAGTTATATCTACTCCTGCATTGCCATAGTATTTTGGTTTTATTTATTTTATTTCCAGAAATTTAACTAGACTTATTATGAAGAATTTCTGCAATATGTTACCCTTGACACAATAGCCACACAAGTGAAAATGCCATCATGGTTACAAAATTAACTTCAAACCTGAACTCCTGTCACCATAAAATCTATGTAACTGGCTGAATATTCATTGTAGCTGAGACTGTGCCTGGAGAGCAGTCTGCATCCCTGGTTGCTACCAATATACAGTCCTGGCCAGATAGACTGTCCAAACCATCCCTGGGGTTATTTAAAAGATGGGTAGACATAGTGCTTAGAGACATGGTTCAGTGGCGGTTTTTATCACAGTTAGGTTGATGGTTGGACTAGATGATCTTAAAGGTCCCTTCTAACCTAGACAATTCTATGATTCTATCTTGTAGGTCCTGTCTGGTCAGGTCTGAGCTCTCTGTGAAAAACTAGAGTGTCTGCAGAGGGCCATCTTCTTCCAGATCCTGTTGCCTTCTGCAATTGTAAGTGAGATGGCACATCCCCTCCCTCCTACCCTCCCTGGTCAATACTGCAAGTAAATCCATTCTGGAAAGACAGTGAGTCCTCAGGGACCTGCAGATATGCTCCCAAAACTTTGCAAGGAACATATGCAGACAGGCAATGTGGATGGGTAGCTGTTTTATCCTCATGCATTCTCAAGCTGTTTTATTCTCTGGATATCACGTATTTAAGGAATCCTGTGCTACTTTATTTAGTTTTCATTTATATTTCTTCCAGACTTTTTTTTACTGAAGTAATCCTAGTAGTACTTTCACTTATCTCTTATTTGTGTAGTCATTTTTGTCTGAGAATATTGCATTTGTACTTAGTGAATTGCATGCTTTTTCCTTAAAATAGCTTATCTATTTTGCTTAAATATTTTTTGAATCCCAATCCCAAAAGCTCCTTGCATCCCTTTCCTCTGCAGCCTGGTATCATTTATAGGTTGAGACCCATTAAGAACACATGCTCTTTAACTGTCAAAATCAGTAATGGAAATATGCGATAGACTTAGGTCATTCTCTTTCCATTTTCCTCTCTCCATTTTTTCAATATCCAGTTTCTGATTAATACTTTGTCAGTAGTTTTCCAACTAAATAAGTAGCTAGACCATTTTCGCCATAGGAAAACAATGTGGAATCATGTCAACATCTTAAAATTTGTGTCATTCACAAAGCCTGCTGTCTTGGATAAGGAGAAATATTATTTTGTTTAAAGATAAATATGTAGATTTTTTTTTTTCACCTTGATGTTATTATGATTTTGTATGTGTCTGGATTTTGGCCCAGGTGTCTTATTTACATTATCGATGTAAGCAGGTGTTCTTATCAGGCTCAGAATCTTATTACAAGGAATTGTGAGTAAGGATATTCTATATAAATGCAATAGTATCCACTGCAGTGTTGTTAAACATGCTAGCTGTTACATTTTCCTCCAGAATATTTTGGAGAAGAATTCACAAGGTGATGTATGAGAGTAAGACACTTTTTGATTCCTTCCTTTTAAAGCATCACATATCAGCACCTAAATTTAGGGTTTTCAGAGTAGATATCTACTTAACACCAGGAAACACAATCTATTTGACTAATCATATGTATATAATACCATCTGTAACAGCAGAGTATTGCAGTTGACCTTTAGCTTCAGAAGGGTATTTACTTCCAATATGTCCTGTGTCATACGTGCCTGTCCCAGAAATCTTGGTATATTTGAACATATCAAAGTACAGCAGGTAATAAGTATCCTATCTCTCCTGACTATATATTTGGATCTGTAGAACACATTTAGACAGTTGCATTGTAAATACCAAATTTAGGGGTTTTGCATCTACATTTGAATCCCAAACACATTTCAGATTAATTTAACTGACCTATCAAAAATAGAAGTTAAATATTTTTTGAAAAAACCTACCCAGGCAGTAAGCCAAAACTAAACATAATGACATAACACATTAAAAATGAGAAAAGTGTTGATACATACAAGAATGAGACAAGTCCATAATGAAGCATACCATAGAGAACTTGAATATGATGTTACATATTAAAGTAAAAAAAAAAAAATCAATTTCAGGTAGCACAGTAGAATGGATGATTTCCTATTTCTCATGTATAAAAAGATAGGTTAAATTAGACAGGATCCTCTGTCAAGTCTCTCCTCCCGTTAGAAACCTATTTCAGGATGAACCAAGCCACCTTCTGTAAAAGTCTATCTTTCTTCTTTCATGTAGAATGAGTCTCTTGCTTGAGCAGCTAACATTCAAATGGCTATGTTTAAATGAGATTAATCCCATCCTGTCTTTCTACTATGCCAATTGTTTGATAGAGTTTTAATCATCGTGTGCTTCAAATGTTAAATGAGTGGGGTAAAAGTTTCTTGCCATAAAATATCTTTATTACTTTCTGGATTAGTTAATTGATCAGTTTGGCGTTTTTTTATCAGTGTTATATTAAAACTTAGCAAGCTGTCTCCAAAAATATTTTTCATTAGTTAGCTCTTTACAGTCTTCAGAAAATTGTGAGAGTTTGATTTTGGTTTATTCTTATTATTTTGTAGTTTTTTTATATTTATGTTTTTAGTCAGCTGGAGATATTGTAACAAAAACATTTGGAATACCATTTTTCAGTGGAGACAAGTTTGTCCATTGTGGTGGCCACCAGAAGCCCACCCAGCTGCTCTCTTACTCCCTCTCCTGAACAGGACAGGGGGAGAAAATAAGGTGGAAGAGCTCATGGGTCAAGATAAAGGCTCACTCTGGTTTAGAACAGCTCTGGCCTCTCCTCACAGAGGCCATCCCTATAACCCCCTGCTTCCAACACCTAGGCATCCACACCCAGTTCCAGGTATATCTTTCTAAAAATAGTTTATTTACAGTAGATAATATCCCACTTTCCTTGCAGATGATTTTTTTTTTCTCTATTTTTCACATACTTTATTTTAGCTCTCTCCCCAGGGACTTGCCAATACCAAACATTATGTCTGCTTTCATTATTCCTTCCCTTGTCCTTTAAGTGTTAAGAAAGTGAATGGAAGAACTAAAAAAAAAAGAGATGAAAGCTGACCCAATAAACTTGTTTCAGGTCAAGCAGGACATTTTCTTCAACTACAAAATCATTTAAAAAAAAAAAACCAAAAGCAAAATTTTGTTTTAATTTCACCAACACAATTTATAAAAGAATGCCCCTTCAAAATTAATTCTCTTTCTTCTCCAGATCCATGAAATTATGTGCACAGTTTTTTTAAACTGGATTTTCTAAGTGCTTTGCCTCATTACCACTTTTTCTGGGATTTTCCTGCTAGTACATTCTTCGTCTAGCTGGAGAAAATGTTGGCTATTTTAAAACTGTCTTGGGCTCATTCTGCAATCATTCTTTGTCTTGGAAACGGTTGGTTGTATTAATGGGTGGCTATCAATACACACTAATGTTTCTAATGTTTCAGGAGATAGCTTAGTTGATACAGGTGTCTTCTGACAGCTGGATACCTCTTGATTTTACTGCAAGGATCAAAGAGGCAGAATAGATCTCAGAATCCAAACAGTTTATGGTAATCAAAAATGTACTGTTTGGTGGGTATGGGCATGACTACTTTGCAGTCATTGGTGTTCATGCTCTCCTAAGCATGCAAATCTACAACAGGGGGTTGCTGTGTATTGGTCCAGACTGTAGGTGGAAGTTTTTCCTAAACACTTTCCAAGTCTGTTGTGAACTACATCACCTAACAAATTAGTAGACTTACTCATGGTCTCTGAAAGGAGAAAAGGGTATTAGGCCAAGAGTTAGCAAAGCTCATGAACAGGGCTTTAAACTAGAATCAAAGGAGGTACTAGAATCAAAGGAGGTACTAGAATCAAAGGAGGTACTAGAATCAAGGTACTCTATAAACATCTGGCTGAAGTCTCTCAATCGCTAGCCCTTGTTCTTTCGGACTTCAACCTACCGGACATCTTCTGGAAATACAACACAGCAGACAGAAGGCAAGCTAGGAGGTTCCTTGAGCGTATGGAAGATAACTTCCTGACACAACTGGTAGATGAGGTGCCAGGGGAGGTGCCTCGCTAGACCTACTGCTCACAGAGAGGGAGATGTAGTGGTCAGAGGTTGTCTTAGGCTTAGTGACTATGAAACAGTCAAGTTTTCAATTATTAGAGAGGTAAGGAAGGAGGTTAGTAAAACTTCCACCTTGGACTTCCAGAGGGCAGACTTTAGCCTTTTGAGATCACTGTTTGGAAAAGTCCTATGGGAGGCAGCCCTGAAGGGCAAAGATGTTCAGGAAGGTTGGGTGTTTTTCAAGGAGGAATTCTTAAAAACCCAGGCACAGGCCATCCCTGTGGGCTGTAAAGCGAGCCGTCAGGGGAAAAGGCCAGCCTGGCTGAACAAAGAGATAGGGTCACAGCTCAAGGAAAATAAGAGAGTTTATGGCTTTTGGAAAAAGGGGCAAGACACTCAGGAAGATTAAAAAGGTGTAGTAAAGTTATGTAGGGAAAAGATTAGAAAGGCCAAAGCCCAGCTAGTACTCAACTTTACCTTGGATGTTAAAAAACAATAAAAAGAACTTCTATAAATATATTAATAGCAAGAAGAAGACTTGGGAGAACCTCCATCCTCTATTGGATAAGGAAGGTAACACAGTGGCAAAGGATGAGGAAAAGGCTGAAGTCCTGAATGCCTTCTTTGCCTCAGTCTTTAGTAGTAGAGTAGGGGGTTCCCTAAGTATCCAGACCCCTGAACTAGCAGACAGGGCGGAGAGCAGAATGAAGTCCCTGTAATCCAAAGGGAGGTGGTGAGAGACCTGCTCCAACACCTAGACACAAACAAGTCTATGGGACCAGATGAAATCCATCCGAGGGTACTGAGAGAGCTGGTGGAAGTGCTTGAGGAGCCACTCTCCATCACTTGCCAGCAGTCCTGTCAAACTGGGGAGGTCCCAGCTGACTGGTGTCTAGCAAATGTTACGCCCATCCACAAGAAAGGTCAGAAGGAAGATCCGGGGAACTATAGGCCTGTCAGTCTGACCTCAGTGTCTGGGAAGGTCACGGAACAGATCATCTTGAGTGCCATTATGCAGCATATGAAGGACGCCCAGGTGCAGCCTGGGTTCATAAGGGTCAGGTCCTGCTTGACAAACCCAATAACCTTCTATAACAAAGTGACCCACTTGGTGGATGAAGGAAAGGCTGTGGATGTTGTTTACCTGGACTTTAGTAAAGTCTTTGATACAGTCCCCCACAGTATCCTCCTGGAGAAACTGACTGCCCATGGCTTGGATGGGAGCACCTTCCACTGGATTAAAAACTGGCTGGAGAGCTGGGCCCAGAGAGTGGTGGTGAATGGAATGAAATCCAGTTGGTGGCCAGTCACAAGTGGTGTTCCAAAGGGCTCGGTACTGGGACCTGTTCTCTTTAAAATCTTTATCAATGATCTGGATGAGGGGATCGAGTATACCCTCAGTAAGTTCACAGATGACATGGGTGGCAGTGTTGACCTATTGGAGCGTAGAAAGACTTTGTAGAGAAATATGGATGGGTTGGATTGATGGGCTCAGACAAATGGGATGAGGTTCAACAAGGCCAAGTGCCTGGTCCTGCACTTGAGTCACAACAACCCCAGGCAGCACTCCAGGCTTGGAGAAGAATGGCTGAATTGCTGCCTGGCAGAAAAAGGACCTGGGGGTGTTGGTCGACTGTCAGCTGAACATGAGCCAGCAGTGTGACTAGGTGGCCAAGAAGGCTTGTATCAGGAACAGCGTGGTGAGTAGGACTTGGGAGGTGATTGTCCCCCTGTACTCAGCACTGGTGAGGCCCCACCTCAAGTACTGTGTACAGTTTTGGGCCCCTTACCACAAAAAAGACATTGAGGTGCTGGAACGGGTCCAAAGAAGAGCAGCAAAGATGATGAGGGGTCTGGAGCACAAGTCTTATGAGGAGAGACTGGGGGAAATAGGGTTATTTATCCTAGAGTAAAGGAGGCTGAGGGGAGACATTATTGCTCTCTACAACTACCTGAAAGGAGAGTGTAGAGAGGTGGGGGTCACTATTGTCTCCCAAGTGACAGGTGACAGGACTAGAGGAAATGGCCTCAAGTTATGCCAGGGGAGGTTCAGGTTGAATATTAGGTAAAAAAATCACTGAAAGGGTTATCAGAAATTGGAATGGGCTGCCCAGAGTGGTGGTTGAGGCACCATCCCTGGAGGTGTTCAAAAGACAGGTTGACGTGGTGCTGGAAGACATGGTTTAGTGATGGTGTTGCATTTTGTTTGTTGTATGGGTGTTTATTTTTGTCAGAGTTAGGCTGATGGTTGGTCAAGATGATCTTGAAAGTCCCTCCCGACCTAGAAGATTCTATGATTCTATGTTCAATCAGCTGCGCAAGAAGACAAGACTGAGCTAAGGGGGGATGGTATGCAGGTCTTATTCCCATGTTACTAAAATAAAGAGGCTGAGAGTTGATAAGACAAGGGAAATAAAAAGGAACAAATAAATTGTTTAGTTTTACACACATCATATAAGGAAAAGGAAGAATGTTTTGTGCTGTGATTTCACTTGATGAAATTAGGTGTCTTGTAATACGCAAAAGACATGAGGTTAATTTATCAGAGATCACTGGATTTAAAATATCTGAATGCATCTAGAAATTAAAAGAAATATTCCTTTATTGACAGGTAGCAATGAATGGCAGACTTCAACTTGTATGTTCTTTGATTGTAAAAAAGCCAATGAAATCCCTAATATTCGCATTGACTTTGGCAGTCTTTGGATACAGCCTAAGGCCTTCTAATGGTATGTTGCATATCTGAAGGGCTTCCGGGATCCATACATGAAAGAAAGGCCCAGAAAGAGAATAACAGGCGAGAAGAAGGCAAAGTGATTCGCATAGGAAGGTCTCTCCATCCATATGGATTTCATGATTCCACACCAAATACAAAAAAGAGTCCACGTTACTTAACAATCAAAAAATAATTAAAGTACTCAATAGTTTCAGAATGAAAAATTTCTTAAAATAAAGTGGTTTTTGTCTTCTCTTTAACCAGTACCCATTGTTTTTGTATAAAGAATGAAATGTATTATCTTTATGAGGTAACTTCATATATCTCAAGGTAATTTTCATAGTTCACAGTACTCTAGGTACAGTGTGTCAACAATTACTTACAAGGATCTGCCTGTGGGTCCTCCTAAGAACAGTTCATCTTATCATAAAATATATTTGAGATAGATGAGATAGACATTCTCTTGAAGAGCCTTGGTTTGTTTGGGGGTTTTTTTCTGCACAGAGAAGTCTTCATAAAATTACTCACACTTCAATGTGAATTGCCATTTGAAAACACCAGAAAGTATTCTGTGTCCCATTCTGTTCACACAGCTCTTTTATTATATTTTCAGACTGATACAAAAGTCTCAGACATTTTTCCGAAGGCACTAGACATATTTTTAGGCTGCTTTATAAAGATTTTACTCCAAGCGCTCCAAATTAACATTTTCTTTGGTCAGATTATTTGGCTATACTGATTAGAGGCTGGACTCAGTTTCTAGTATTGCTTCTTGGTTATTTTTTTTACAGCTGATTCTTGTTGCCTAATTGTTGCCTAACTGCTAATATTAAGCCAATATTCTTCTGATGTAGTTATAAACAAAAAGAAGCTCTCATGAACTCAGAATAATGTCCTAGCCCCACAAGTCAATTGGGATGAGATTTATATTTCTTAAAATTGAGCACTAAGTCAATTGCTTAAATATGGGTATCCAGTGATATGTGAGATATCTGATGGTATCTAACCTGACCTGCAGTTCCTCACCAGAAGCATATGGGTTTGCCCTAAGTCCTGCATCATATCTACCAGCTGTGTGCAGAACACCTCAGATGTCTTCTGGCATTTCAGACAGCTCTCAGTCTGGATCACAGCATTTAAAACTTGTAGGTAAAATCAACCTTTTGTGTATTTATTCAAACTCACACAAATTGCACAAAAGAAATATGAAAATTAATTCTAGAAAGTTTGTGTATGGCCTCCCTTATAAGCTGCTCCCTATAGGTCAAGTATTTGTTACATACTAAAGATACAAATTACAGTTGGTCTGCACTGGAATTAAGTGAGCATATTCCTCGTACTCTTCTTCAGGAGGTAGTCACTGGGATGTGGATATTTTCGGTTAAATTAGTACTTGTCCTATGCACTTGATCAGAAAGTGAGTTGAAACAAGGGAGAGAAATAATGAGTGCTTTTTTTTTTTCAAATTTAATTTGAAATCCCATGGAGTCAGCATGTCCATACCTTGAGGGAGGGACTGATTCATATCAGTTAGCAACAAGCCATCTGGTTTCTTTAGAAGAAACATTGGTAGTGTTTCCAAGTTTCCTTGACCAGAGGAAGGGACTGTAGTTTTATTTATTTTTTGAGAAACACACAAATATGACTTTATCACTAGAATCACATTGGTTTTGCAGTTTTGTTTAAAACTCCATTTCTGAGTAAAAGAACATTAATTATTAGCATCAAGTTTTTTACAAGCCTGGGTGCAATGTGAGAATTACATAAAAAGGCAAATTCATGAGCAGGTTGTCCTCCTTCCCTACGAACTCTGCCTCTATGATGCCAAAGTCTATAGAGTTGGCACTCTATAGTCACTGCCCCTTTGCCAATCTTATAGGGTTGTAAGCTCTCGCAGAAAAGAGACCAGAAACATGGCAGGCTCAGGTCAAGGAAGAACTAGTGATATAAAGGAGACATGTCAGCTCACTGGTGCCAGCAGCCTTTGAGGCAAAGGAAAGCAATTCCTTTTGATGTGACTGCTTCTACTTGGGTCTGAAAGGAGACTGTTAAGAAGGCACTTTTTGAAGCCATATTGGAATGCTAGGAGAGAGGGTAACAAAATGACCTTTTGGGCTGAAAGCCTTTCTGTACAGCAATCCATTGGAATAAATCAAGTTACTCAAAAATGCTAACAGGATTTTTTATTTTTATTCTTTTTATCCAATGAAACATTTCTGTAAAGCTTTTTCTATTGTTTGAAATGTTTCAGGTTTTGGTAAAATGGTTTGAAAAGAAATAAATGCTTCAATTCAAAGGTTATGACTATACTGCTAATAAAAGAGAACAAGAGACCAATCCCTGCCCCTGAGGCCCAGTGGCACTGATAGGTCACATTCCACCTGATTAAGGATAACACTTCTGTTGCAGATTTATCTCAGAGAGAGCTGGCTGAAGTAATTCAGAGCTGACAACTCAATGGGGTGAACAATCAAGAATTTTAGTGTTCGAGCTTACTCCCTAGACATCTTTTATGTAGCGGCACAGGCTGGAACTGAGAGAACATTTTTAGAATCTCTTTCATTTTGTGTTAGAGATGAATGAGGGAATTGAGACTCAGCAAATGGATGTGCAGGAAGGCACACCAACATACATGGGTCAGGAAAAACAAACATAAAAACCAAACCAAAAGAAAAAGTAGCCCCAACCCAAACAAACAAACAAAAAAATTGTCTGTATGTATCCAAGGTACCCCAGACCAGACAGAAGTTTTATACGAAGGCAGATTTACTATGTGGGTAGACTTACTCTCCCAAACTAGTTAGGGAGCACTTGAACAAACTAGACATACACAAGTCCATGGTCCCTGATGGGTTGCACCCATCCATCTTGAGGGAACAGTCTGATGTCATTGTGATGCCTCTCACAATTATCTTTGAACAGTCATGGAAACCAGGAGAGATTCCTGAAGACTGGAAGAGAGTGAACATAGTCCTATCTTAAAGATGGGAAAGCAAGCTCAGGGCAACTACAGATCGGTCATTCCCATATCTGTCCCTGGAAACTGATGGAGAAAATTCTCTTGGAAAAAATTGAAATACATGAAGGACAAGAAGAGAGTGGTCAGCATGGATTTATGAAAGGATCATCATGTTCAATCAACCTGATAGCCTTCTACAATAAAGTAATTAGTTTGGTAGACAAAGGGAGAACAATGAGTGTTATTTACCTCAATTTTAGTAAAGTCTTTGATACTGTCTCCTGTAACATCTTCATAGCAGACATAAGAAAACACAAGTTAGAAAAAGTGGAAAATGATGTGGATTTAAAACTGGATTAACAATTGGAAGCAGAGAGCTGAGATCAGTGGCACAAATTCCACCTGCAGGCCAGCCTTCAGTGGTTTACCCAGGTGGCAACACTGGGGCCAATACCGTTCAACAATCAATGACCTGGATACTGGGATAGAGTGCACCCATAGCAAATTTGCAGGTGATGAAAAGCTGGAAGGAGTGGCTGAAGGACTAGGAGGTTGTGATGCCGTTCAGAGGTACCTTAAGAAGTTGGAGAATTGACTGACAGGAATTTCACGCAGTTCAATGAAAGGAAATTATGAGTCCTACACCTAGAGAGGAACAATCCCATGCTCTAATACATGCTGGAGGCCAAACAGCTGATAAAGAGCTCTACAGAGAAGGTCCTGGCTGCCAACAAGTGGATAATGAGCCAGCAATGCAACCTCAAAGTGAAAAAGACCAACAGTGTCCTGGGGTGCATTAACAAAAACATTGCCAGCACATTGAGAGGCTTTTTCTCTACTCTACACTGGTGAGGCCACACCTGGAGTACTGTGTCTAGTTTTGGGATCCTCGGTACTGGAGAGATATGGACATACTGGAAAGACTCCAGCAAAAGGTCACAAAGAATAGGCAGCCTGGAGCATTTCTATCCTATGAGGAAAGGCTCATAGCCATTTCAGACTGAAAAAGAGAAGGCTCACAGGAATCTTTTCAATGTCAATAAGCCTGATGGGAGGCAATGAAGACAGAGGTAGGATCATCTCAGTACTGTCCAATGACAGGACAAGGGGCACATATTAAAACACACACAATTCTACCAGAACACATAAATGTGTTTTGTTTTGTTTTGTGTTGTTTTTTACTTTGAAGGTGGTTAAATGTTAATAAATTTGCCCAGAGAAGTTATAGTCTCCATCTATGGAAATTATCAAAACCCAAACCCAACTGGACATGGTTCTGGACACCTGGCTCTAGCTGATCTGCCTGAGCAAGGGATTTGACTATTTAATCTCAAGAGGTCTGACCTCAGACATTCTGTAGTTCTGTAAGGGAAGAACTGGAAATCTGCTTTACTAAGAATCTGGATTTATTCAGCATACCCATGAGAAATTAAATATATACAGTTTGTAGACAGCTCTCTGAGAAGAACTGTCTAACAATGAAAAATTTATTATAATTACAAAAGATTCAGAGATTAAAAGCTTAAGCAAAGTAAATTCTGTTTAGAAGTACAGACCAAATTTTAGTAGTCTAAATAATGAAGCATTGGAAAATCAGAAGCATTTGCACTTTAAGTTTAAATAGCTATTTCTGTAAGTGATATGAGAAAAAAATCAAGCAGAAATTATACTTTCACAGCAGATGTGATATCTTTCCATCTATACATTATGAGGTAACCATAATGGTCACTATTTATCTAAAGGGCTGTTATTTAATATGGAAACCTAATCTATAACTAAATCTTTGTGGCAATAGAGATAGAGATTTAGAGGGAAACACTCAGAACTAAAGGACATGTCTTTGTTGCCGAGATGAAGACAGTTTAATACCTCTCACATGAACATTCCCATCTATAACAGTACTCTACATTAAAATTTAGGTGCAAGGCAGTCAATACAACCATCAAGTGAGTCACAAAAGTGTTAGGATCTCACAGCAGTCCAGATGAAAGCAGAAATTCCTCCTATTTTGGGAGAATGAGGCCTCTACACAAAGACTGAAGTTTCTCCTTCCTCTTGGAGCCAGGAAAGCAGAGTATTTCTCTCTATAGTAGAGAAAAAAGAAGAAAAATAGAAAAGAATGGAAAAAAGAGTAACTACAGTCTGTCAGATAATGAAAGCAGTGTCTTTAAATCTTCTGGCCGAGTATCACTAAAAGATATGCTAAAAGAATGATCTGTCACTATTTTAAATATTTCTGCCTTGGCTGTATATTTCCACAACTGAATATCACATGTAACATCTGTAGCACTCTCTTACTGTATTGTACTACTGAAATCTGAAGACATAAAAAAGAATTTTAACTTTAGTAGTAATATTTAAATGACATAAATTATCTGTATTTATAAATTAAATATGTAAACTTAACTTTTCTTGTTGGTTGTGGTTTTGGTTCTGCCTGTCCTGCAGCAAGTGGAAAAAAACTGATTGATGATCCTCTTTGTTCCTTTATAAAATTCATCATTTTAGAAGGATGAGTCCTTGTACCTGAAAAGTGTTGAATAGGTGGCTTCAGAAGCTCATAAACACATTGCTGTTGAACTAAAAAGCTTTGTATGCAGAGTACCTCAGATTAGAATCTCTCCCAGCATTAGTGTATTCAGCTTGCTGAGAGGCTTCATAATTTCCACTAACGAAAAGCAGATTCTTCACACATTTGTTCCATCATAATTTTTGTGGTCTGATCCACACACTAACTGGAGTGCAAGGACATTTGGTTGGATACACTGCTGAAACATTCTTTGTAGTGCATGTTACTATTCAATAAACAGGAGAATATTTTTTTTTCCCTCTAATAGGGTGATAAAGTAAAACACTTATATTTGGGGGCTGAATTACATGGTCACAGTCATCATAAAAGTAATTGCCGTTGGGTAGCTGTGCGATTGAGGGTTTACAGTGATGAACAATGCACTTTAAGAGTACATTTTTGTCTTTTAAGTTGGGCTTCTTCCATACGCCATCAGGAGAAGATCTTTAAACAAGTTATTAAGGTCAGGGTTGTTTTGAAGAATGTTCCAATGTTTCCCTGATAATTGCTTGGATTCCGCCTACCTATTCTTTAACCTAGTGACATGGCTAATAGAAAGTTATTTGTGTTTCGATGCAGAGTTGTTTCAATAAGAGCTCCACTCACGCTTTCCTAACTCCAGGTTTATTCTAGGCATGAGGGAATTGTACTTAAGAAAAGCACCTATAAAATAAATAAAACTTCTCTCTCAGCCCATCAGACCTTTTCAATAAAGGCCTTTATGTTAGAAAATCTCTTGAATATAAAATGTTATTTAATCAGTAAGTCATGGCTTTTATTAAAGCTAGCAATTTTTGTATTATTATTATTTTTTGCTTGTGAATAGGTGTATTTTTTATGATAGGCAATATTTCATCTTGAAACTTGTTAGTAAAACCATGTATCAAAATAATGTCCCTATTTCCCATTATGTTCAATATGGAGATAAAATATTTTATGAATTTTTCTCTGCACCTGTCAAAAGAAACAAAATATAATTTCCAGGATAATTTGTAATGTATTTTAAACTTTGGGTTTTTCTTAGCAAGTTATATTTACATCTTTTCACTGTGAAAATAAGGAAGATTCATATATGGTTTTCTTTGGATATAAAACAGTCACTTTGACTGTAATAAATGATAAAGTACCATTTGTTGCAAGTTAAAGTATCACAGTATGGCCCTCTGAGAACTTTGCTACAGTAAAGTATATAAGATCTGCTAAATAACACAGAAAGTATTAGCTGTATGCATTTTGCAAATGAAATAACTTGCATATTAATTACACATACCCACTTATTTAAATGCTATTGTCAATATATTTGGTTTTGTAAGAAAAACTCCATGTAAAATCTGTATTTTGATCTATGATAGTAAAAAGCAGAAAAAGAATGATAAGTCTAACAGAACCAGCATTTCTTTCTTTATTTCAGCATTTCTTTCTTTATTTCAATCCTAGAATTCTACTTCCTTGTTTGAGAGAGACTTCAGAGGTGTCCATGTGGAATGAAGGATGAACTCTTTATTCTCGACAATCCAAAGTACAGGAAAAGACACTGGTAATTGAAGTGAGTAACAGTTATGACTAAAATGCTTGTGGAAAATATACAGAAGGGCATTAAAAGGATCTGAAAAAGTAAAGTTTTGAAAGAAGCAAATTGAAGAAAAAGATTACATCTCTTTCCTGATTTCAAAACCCCTTATTACTGTTGAGACTATCCAAGGTCTTTGGATGTGTGACATATCCCAAAGACTCAAATGATGAGTTAAAATGATTGCCCAAACCATAGTGATACTAGTGAGAAACTGATGATAAAGAAAACACCCTCTCTAAATGCGAAACTGGAAGAGGGTTTATCATCTGAAACCCAGAGCACAAATTAATCATTTGTGTAATTTGAATGAAGTCAGTTGGAATTATCCCAGGAATGAATATAGCCCAATTTGTTAAAGATATGGTATTGTAAATACTGCACTGTCAGAGATACATCTGTTCAGTGACTGCCTCAGCTAAATAGATAAGAGACTCTGTCCCATTAGCTAAAAAGCAACCTAAACAGTTAACTTGGACTGACCCATTCTTTCAGGGTGCACAAGTGGCCTTCAAACAAAGCATCTCAGTATTTTTCACTTGGAGCCAGGTAAAGCATCTAAAATTGGTTTAAAGAAAAAAAAAATAATACAAAAGACAAAAGGAAAGACAAAAGGAAAGGGAAGGGAAGGGAAGGGAAGGGAAGGGAAGGGAAGGGAAGGGAAGGGAAGGGAAGGGAAGGGAAAGAGAAAGGAAAGGAAAGGAAAGGAAAGGAAAGGAAAGGAAAGGAAAGGAAAGGAAAGGAAAGGAAAGGAAAAAGAAAAGAAAAAAAGAAAAGAAAAGAAAAGAAAAGAAAA
>BJBW01008916.1:43181-77998 GCA_004320125.1 Scolopax mira
AAAGAAAAGAAAAGAAAAGAAAAGAAAAGAAAGAAAAGAGAAAAAAAATTACCAAAGCTCAGAAAGGAAAAAGGGAGGAGAGCAGCATGAAGGGGTATTCAGAGTACAACATTCAGGCACTAACAGTCTGATCTTCAAAGGATTTCAACCAAGTCATTAAAATAGGAGGTTAGTTTTTAATGAGAAGGTATGCAAGATGCCCAGTGTAATTAGACAGTGGGCTCTGAGGATTTACAGGACTTAGAATTTTTGAACGAGAAGAAATAGCTGAGCAAACTGAGTTTAGCAAGCACTGTCCCTAATATTTTGCACAAGCTAGATCTGCAAGTTGTTTTAATATGTATGCTTTGAACCTTGCGAGACAGTGAAAACAACAGTTCCTTCCTCACTAGCTGTTTCATCGGAAAATCTTGCCATGGACTGTACTGGATCCTTTCATCTTTTCTCCCCACCATTCTCCCACAATGAAAGCTATCATTTTTGTTTACTAGACAATCCAGAAAATGTATACTTCATTTATGTACAAAACAGTTTAGCAGGGTCAGTAAGTGAAAGCAAGGCAATGCTTTCACGAAGGATTTTTTTCTCCTTTGTTTACTACTATGCAGTTGAAAGCTCCGAGTTTTACACAGATGCATCTTTTACTTGAAATCCTGATAATTCCTTCTAGTGAAGAACAGCTCTTGATTCTAGGAAGTAGCAGATGTTTATAGTGAATTAAAAAAAGGGAGGATTTTTATAGACAAGTAGAAGCTTGAAATGATATATTGTTCAGACATATGAAGATTAATGCATTGTTTAGAGTTATTATATTACTCTCTGGGTTAACCTAGTTGGGTTGAGCTGCCCTTCCTTTTGTCCTTTTTTTCCCTTTTTCATTTTGACACTTTTCTTTTACTTTGTTTTTGCTTTCCATGCCTAGATCTGGTGGCCTCCTTCCTGAGCTCCCTATCTTGCTTTCTTTTTTTCCTTATAAGAAGGTTTTGCTCATAAGTACTTACCAACCCTTTTTTATTTTTAGGAAATGAAAGAGTTGAATGCATGTTTTAATACATTTTTAATGGCCATTGCTGACAGCCAAGACACTTTGTTGGTATTGTCTTGAATTGCTATTATGTTAAAATATTTTTATTTTTATCAATATCTATTGTGCCATCCAGTTAAAATGACAAAGACTCCCACACTGAGCAAACTGAACGAGCTTTTCACTTCATTGAAGAAAAGGACTAGTTCTGGCTGCAATGGGTTTTTTGGAGAGAGAGGGGGGGAGTCATTGTTCACGTTCTATTGACTCTATAGTTCCTGTTAAATACTGTTCATGTATTATTAAGACAATATTCATCTTTGGTGTACAAATAACTTCCTTTAAACAGTTCCATTTCCAGTATTTGTTCGTAAGACTTAGTCTTCTGCTGCCACCTATAGACAAGATAAAGTATTGCTGCCTGTTGTGCCTTTTATATAACATTAGTGACAGTTCAGAAACATTTCTCCAGTTTTATGTATCAGTATCATTTATTCTATGAAATTCCTGCAATAAATTGCCATTGAGACACTGTCAGAGAAACTGAATAACAGGGAAAACCCTTTCTCATTGTTTACTTGTACTCAAAATCTCTTCTGTGTAGGATGAACCTATATAGGTATAGGTCCATTATATATATATATAGGTCCATTTATTCCCTCTCCCAAAGTGAAATGGGCTGCTTAATCTAACTGCATATTTCAGTTCTGTTCTGCGTTTTATCTATTGTTTGTAGTGCCTCTTGCGTTGAATGCAGCACTTACTGATAGGGTTTTCTTGCATCTCTGTCCAAGCTGGTGAAACACCATTCCAGATGTCCTTCATGGCCATCATTCTTTTGCTGTATCAGCTTGGAAGGAAAATTCAGAAGAGTGGTTTTCTTCCTTTATTTGTAACACACAGTGCAGATGAATTTCTGCCAGAGTGAAGGTTTAGTGCACAGGCCTCCTGGAGCTGTAAATCCCACAGCAGGCACTGCACAGATGTGTGTCAGAAGGAATATCAACCTTTGCCTCACTCTGCTGAACCTCTGTAGGTATTGTGAAAGAAACGTCTGCTAAGAAATTGTACAGTGCAATGAAGTGTAAAAAAAGGTGTAAAAATGAGGAAAACTCAGTATATTGGCATTTTATTAAATGTGGTAAACCACCACCCACAGAGAGTTGAGATTAAATGACTCTTCCTCACCTGTTCCATCTCTGGGGTTTTACCTGTCCAGTGGCAGAAACAAGCTCCTGATACTCATTCAGACCATAGCATATTGTAGTAAAAAAAGGTGCACTACAACCTGGGTAAACTATTTCCTAGGGAAAAAAAAAAAAAAAGGCTTAAACTATGAACACTGACAGGCAACAGGTTATTTGGGTTGTGTGTGTTGTGGGAGAGGTGAATGGTGAGTGTCCAAAACTGAAATTCTGTATTTTCAGGCAGAAGACTGCTACATGCTAGTTGCAGCTGGTAGAGGCTAGTTGTAAATTTTGATTATCACTTGGACTAAACAAATGTGTCACTTCCTGAATATTCCATTTAATAAAGTGGCTTGAGACAGAACCACCAGCTAGGACTCTAAACAGACATTGCTTTTCTGCATATAGATTGTTTAGATCAGGAAAATCATGGTTTTGAGATTCTGGAAAGAATAGGAGGCAAAGAAAAAAGGAGTTATCAAAGAGAAGAAGCAGCTTCAGGGAACAGGAGGTGGCCTAGAAAGAGCCTGAAAATCCCAGATATCAGACAGATGCATGGAGAAGGTGGCCTGGGAAGACCCCAGCAGCAGAACAGTACAAACAGACGTGATCTTTTGCCTGATCTTCACAGATCAGGAGGAACCCAACAGCTGAAACCTAGAGAGTGCATCACTGGGGAAACTGAGCAAATGTGTGCAATAAATGAGCAGGATAAAAACTCTCATCTTTCTGGTTCTTAAATAAAATCCATTATATGTATCCATTATGGTTATTGGTTTCTCAGCATCATAGTCTGTCTAGTGACCAGGAGCTAAATAGTTACAAGTACACAAAATCCCTGGTGAGGTCCCCACTAACTCATCAGATTCAGCTATGGCTTTTTCTTCTCTCTTGTTTTCTTTGAAACAAAACCTGTTCACAAACTAATGAACAAGCCCCTTAAGTATAAGCATAATGCTTAAAATGTGCACTACAAATAAAATCAGTCTAGTTACTTTGATGCCAGAGCAGGAAGCTTCTGAAGAATCTAGAGCTGAAGAATCTTAGAGAGGCTACTAGGTGTCTCTGCCCTTGTTAGGTATAGAGAGACCTGAAAATATGGTGAATTCACAAGTATTTTAATAAATTAGGAGTTTCTTTCCCCTGAATAAATGTTAGCAAGATCTTTTTCCTAATAGACCAATTTTTTATTTATTCATCAAATAGACCCAAATTTTAAAAAAAAAACAAAAACAAAAAAACCCCCAAAAAACAACCTACCTTCATCTTCATTTTCTCCCTTGCTCATCTCCTCACTTTTATAGATTTCAAGGCCAGAAAGACATGAAATTTCTGATTGACCTCCTGCTTAGCACAATTTTTAACCCTGCTCAGTGCCATCTCACAATAACACATTTGGATAACTATGTTTATCAGCTACAGTGACCTTCCTCTTGCCTTCTACCAGTCATTGTAATTTAACATAAGAGGTATTTCATGTACAGATTTTAATATGCATTTTGCTAAAGAAAGGCTCATTTGTAAACACAGGTAGACTATTACTTTCTTGATTAATTTACTCATAGATGTTAGTTTTGTCTATCATTACTTCAATACCAATTTTGTGATTTTTGTTTCAAATAACATTATTCTTACCTAGAAACAATTTTTTGGGGGTCATAAAATTTAAGAAAAATAGTTCAAAACCAGAAAGAACAGATTTGATATAGGTCTTCAACTATTGTTTTCTGCTTACTCCTGTACTCAAAGAACATGAAAGGTGTGAAAACAAATTACATCAAAGAGTTAATATGGCAAGATAGTATTTTCCAGATTATTTCTAGATATTAAAATCTTAACTGTGAAATAAAACATTGCTATATTTCCATAAATTTATCCTTTAGAGTCTTCCCCCCCCCCCCCAGATGATACCATTTGCTGTTTATTCTTTCTAGCATTATTAAATGCTAATAGAAACTATAAGGGCTAATTACTATATACTTTCATGAACACCCATACTACATATTTCAATGTTGTCATTTTGAAGTCAAATGAACTGCTAAGTGAGAATGAATGATGTGTACCAGGAGGGTCTGAACTTTTCACTTTGATGGAAACAACAAAACCAATGTTATTTTCATAGGCAATAAATATTTTGCAAATATGCAGTAATTAATGTCCAGATTCGTTCCTTTTTCAGATTACTAACACAAATTCTTACAGACTCTTCAAGAAGTGTTTCAAAGGTCAAGTCAAATATAATATACTTAAAAAATATATTTGTTCCCATATGAAGTGAATAGTTTAAACATATATTATAGGGTTTTTTTCCTTAGCACCCAAAATGCTCATTCATTACTCACCCCTCAGTTGTCTCGTTTGCCTGAGAACTGGTATCTTTATTCATCTTAATGAAGGAGTTAACAGTATTTCATTGGCATGTACTCCTATCTACCATGAAAAAGATCTAAGAAATCAATCCTGGAGTAAGGACTGAAGGATTCAGCACAACACCTATAAAGTATGAGGAGATAATTCTTTCACAAGGAAGAAGAATTATCATCTATTGTCTGTTGATGAACTCTGTGATGACTGCATTGCACAGCACTCTAGATAGCTGTAAATGACTACTGTTCTTGAGAAGTCAGATTTATTTTGCACATGTAAGACATTATTTTCATTCTTGGTCTTCAAGGACTCTTCATTCAGAATCTAAAATGTTTCATCAAACAATGTAGCATCTGTTAAAATTATAATCACTCACATCAAGAATCCATATCCAAAGATATAGTGTACTTTACTTCCTTTGTATTTATTGCACCCCAAAATAGGTCACTCAACGATTTGGGAGATATATACCAGGCTTATATGATGGAAAACCAAGTATACAAGTGTTCCATGATATTTTTGGTTTTGGTTAACATCACAAGTGCAGTAATGTTAATTTAGAAAAAGAAGTAAGTTTTAACTGTTTTATGGACAATGGAAAGACAAAGTAATAAAGCAAGCATAATATTCATCTATTATGACTAGTGTTATTACCATGAAATATATTATGCAGACTTTAGTTGATTTTCATTGTGATTTGTAAGAAATTAAACTCCTGCTTGTTAGCGTAAAGTTGAAGAAGTATCTTAAATTCTACTAGGCCTTGTTGTTGAACTTTGATTGTAGGAGCCAAGAAAGAGAGGATCAAGGAATGGCAAAGATGGCTACTACCATATAGCAATTGCCATTTTGGCATTCAGTAAAACCACACTGAAGGAATGAAAACACAATTAATTTAATGGACTAATTTTTTTTTTTTAAGCTCTGAGTCTATTTTTCATTGTCCTTTATTTCTTTGTTGCCTGGATCATTCTGTGCATATTTATTAACTGTGGGACATACTAACAAATGACAAGCTAGGAAAGCAAAACCTGCTCTTTTTTCACACTACCTTCTGTTTCGCATATATTCATTCTTATTTTCTCTAAGGGTCATGAAGGTCTTTTAAGTTTCTGAAGACACTATGGTTTTGTAGCTTGAACCTCAATTTTAAGTATACAATCACAGATATCAAATATATAACACTTAAAAGGGTCTTTTGTCCTAGTTGAGTATTACACAAACCAAATTAGGTCACTCAGTTTGGAAAAGACCTAAGCATGGTGCAATGAGCTTGTACATGACCCTAGGAAATTATGGTTTTATTTTCTACTTAATCCAAATTGCATTTTTTATTTTGAAAACCAATGTAAATAGTTTAAAAACTCCTAGGGAAAGCCTGGGCACATCAAAACCTCAAAAATAAAGCACAGTACAATTAAATGGTGCATGTGTCATATTAAAACCATTGGAAATGCATCCCAAGAGGACAAAAAAATTACTAAAGATTAGGGATATATTTGGAAATACATCACTGAAACAATCAACAATCATTAAAACAAACAACATATCACCATAGGGAGCCCTAAATTAAAAATCCTTCATACTTCAGAAGTCAGTATAGTTAGTGTTTCCAACTGTTCACTGGGGATTATTTTAATGTACTATAGGATTTAGCTGTTTGGTTGATATGCATAGTTACCCCTTTGATCAGTTATCATCTGGAATTTCCCCTTTTTTATTTTGCACATGATGTTTCCTGAGATTTATCTTCAGTCCCCTATTTTGATGGAGGGATAATATTTATTACACAAAATAGTTCTAGTTCTTAGAAAGAGAGAAAGAGAGAGGATCACTTTGACACCTTTTTTTTTTTTAATTTTTTTTTGGAAGGGGGAGAGGCAGTTTGTCATATTTTATATTGTCCAACTCTTCTTAAATGGTGAGGACATTTACCTGAAAGTGTTCATTGATGGCTACACTTTAACCAGCCAGATTACAGAAGAAAAGAAGAAAACAAGCTTGATCCAGCATTATACTCTAGAACCTTTCAGTACCAATCTATAGAAATAAGAATGTCATTCAGTCCTGGTTTTAATAAACTCAAAGGAAACATTAGTTAGGGGATGGAGGATTTAATCTCAATGTCTTCATTGCAGACACTGTTTCTGTTAAATTTTTAAAAACTTAAACTGAAACTGGGGAAAAAAAAGAGGAAAGATTTTTCTATTTTATTCACACCTGATATATTTTTACTATACTCTGGATGTTACTGCAATGTAGAGCATCGTATCCAAAACACTTTGAGAATAATGATATTTGCATGGGAGTTTTTACATTAACTTCACTGTCTGTATAAAGATTCAAACCTGATATTAGATAGATATTCAGAAGAACAAAAATCTACAGCACAACTGAAACTGCATAAAAAATTTGGTGTAGATACACACCTTATAGTAAAGAGACTGTAGCAAGAGAAAGATACATTTACAAAAAATATTATATATTAAGCTTAAGAAATTTTATTGTGTCATTATAGCTGTAAAGAGGTAATGCTGAAGAAGCTTTATGAAAGGAGTAAAATACAATAAAAATCATATGATTGAAAGGAAATAGCTGATATTTGTTGTAAAAACTAAGTTTGAGATAAACATAGTCTGGCCTATAGTTATTTCAAATCATCATTGATATGTTGGTGTTGACACAGAAACATCCAGAATTATTTTTTATTATTGTGCCATTAAATCTTACAGGAAAAAAATGCTAGAGCCAGAAGTAATTTCTGCTTGTGCTTCTGTTTTGATGTTATGAAGTGTATTCTATAAAGAGCAAGACTGCACCTACTGATATGTATTAAAATAAACACTTAACACTGGCCTTTTCTGCAAAGAGCAACAATGATCTCTAGTGGCAGCAACTTTTATTTCAAGTTTAGTGATACTAAAAAGAATATGAAGAGGATATTCCATAGTTTAAATTGTTGGTTTTTTAAATTATTTTTTTTTAACAGTCATTCAAGCAGTGGTAGTTAATTAAACTTAGTTCCCCTGATTCAGTATTTCTCTCCTCTCTTTATGCACTCAAGTTTGCAAATTTAACAATCCCTTTGGTAATAACCCAGTTTTATGTATGCAACTGTCTGATTTTTTTTTTCAAACAGTTTCAGATATATTACTTTCATAACTACTTTTAGCTGAGGCCTTTAAATCTCTGAGTTACTGTTGGTATAACAACAGAAAACAACCAAAGGCTAAATTTTTCCTTCACTGTACACAGAGTAGCTTTACACTTCCTTTATACATTTGTAATTTATTTTCTATCAAACCTATAAGATTTTGGTCACACCAAACAGCAGTATTGTGTTATCTAAGAAGGTATGATAGCACAGCAATTACATTACTATACTAGTAGGATTAAGAAATCTTGTAAAATTTTTGTTCTTAAACAGGATCTAGGACTATAAAATATTAGGGAGTTTAGTCGTTTTAAAACAAAAAAAAAAAAGAAAAACAGGAAAAAAATCACAACTGGATTCTTTCCATATGTTGTCCTCATTCCTTGATAATTATTTCAGATTAGAAATTTTGGGCCAATAGTGTTTCCTGAACTTTATAGTTATTTATGTTCTGAAAACATTCTTCTTCCTCTCTCATTCTTTAAGTGGTGGGGTAAGGAAAGGAGATGGAAGTCAAAACAACACAAAGGCATTCATATGTAGGTGTAAAAAAGAGTCTCAATTATTTCTGTTATTGAAACCTGTTTACAAAGAATCTTTGGCCATTGTATCTCTTGCCACAAGTCCTATGGAATCACATAAATCTCTGTGTGTGGCCCTTTAGTATCCAGAACACAATCTCTGTCATTTTCCTAGGGTCATCTTAAGTACTCTGGAGAACCAATATGTGTTGGATGTGTAATGTCAGCACTGCCAAACCTGAGGTAAGACTCTTTCAAATTGGCATAGAATCATAAAATAGTTAGGGCTGTAAAGGACCTTTAAAGATTATCGAGTTTCACACCCCCTGACACAGGGAACAGGAACACCTCACACTAGACCAGGTTGCTCAAAACCCCATCTAACCTGACCTTGAATACCTCCAATGATGGAGCATTCACAACTTCTTTGGGAAACATGTTCCAGTGTCTCACCGTCATCATTGTAAAAAAATTCTTCCTTAAACCCAACCCTTGGTAAAAAAAATATAGCCTCTCTCCATCTTTCTTATGAGACCCCTTTACGAGATAGACAGTTTGCACAGTAGGATATCAGAGTGCTTGTTCAGATTATTTACTTGGCCAAAATGAAATTACAAGCGTCATGACTCTTGTGGTTAGCCCCTGGAGTAAGACATTCTCTTTTCTATTAGTATACTAATGCAGTGCAGGTGTTTACACTGGCTATACGTTGGCAACCTTAATATCTGCAGAATCACATATGAGAAGCAGAGCTTTCAGCATTCTTTTCTACCTTAACTTTACTCTTACCATGTATTTTTTGTCTCCACTTTTTCCTTTCTTTTTTTTTGCATGATACAAGGTTTATTATTATGCTTCATGGAACTTATAGTACCCAAAAGATGTTGCTTAATTGTTTATATGACTTTAAGGGCAAAGAACACAGGGATCTAAAAGACATGTGCTGTGAAATGTATTCTTTAAGCATATCAAATGAAGTTGAAAACACTGAGATAGGCGTCAGGAATATATACAGAGCCAGACAAAGCACTAATTCTCAAAACAGAACCCAGAACAACTAGTAATCTGAACACTGCTTCCTAATGACAACTTGATGCCTGGAATTAATCAGTGGAGAAAAACTGAGAGTTAGAGAAAAGTTTCACTTATGTGTTCAAACCTAACTTTTTCCTATTCTACAATGTGGTGCTGTTCCGTAAAAAAACTAGAACCTTTTTCTGAAGACAGGCAACTCTGCTTTAGCTTATGCTTATAGCATTATATATAGTAGACTGCTAGTTAGCTTACTTGCCAAGATAGTGAAAGACTGTCTTCAGGCTGCACTGCTATAACCTGTTTGAGCAGTATTAATATCTTATTCCCTTTTTCTTTGTATGAATTCCAAACTGCAAGCTCTTCTAGATAGCATTTTACCTTTTACCTTTTCAAAATCCTACTAATTTGACATCAGAAAGCAAGAAAGAGCATAAGATAGAATACTTTGCTAGTTTAGCCTCAATTTACGATACACAGTTCCAATGATATTGATTTGCTAAAAAAAATAAATTATATCTTGGCTATAAAAAGTTTCTATCTTTGACGTATTTTTCCTCATTGACACTATTGATAAGAGAAATATGTCTTTTGTGAGAGAAATTTGCAGCACAAACGTTCTACATCAAGGTTCCCTTATGATTTTATTGAGATTTGTATTTATGTGGATTTGACACAAGTTCTAATAACTACTCATTATATAAAGATGTACACAAGCATTGATACTTTTCTTGCTTTCATGCTTTCACACTTCACAACTACACAACCTTTGCTACTTTGAAAAAGATGGGTAGGCTACAGCTGGTAAAGCAGCTGTTGTCTTGCTAAGAAGTTGTAGTTAAAACCAGCACATTACTGCAGGGTTTCCAAGATTACACTACCTTCATATATGCTTATGGGAGCAATTCAAGGTATTAATATTTAATTGAACCTTAATATACACCATGCTTTAGGGCTTAGCTGATTGGAAGAATCTTTTTTCCTTTTGTATTAATACAACAATAGAGATTAGTTCAGATAATCTTATTCCAGGTCCCTGGATATGCATATTTAGATGTAAAGTGGACTATTTCCAATAAAGAGTGTTTGACCAGATTTATATTTTCCTGGTGAATCTGCCAACCAGGATTTATTCAGCATTTAACCTGAAGCAGATTAGGACCTTTATCTATACCAAGTTTTATACTGGGAGAGTAGTTTACAACACTTCTGTCACCATGCTTGCATTTTTTTTAAATAGTCTATGCACACACAGGTTACACAAAAGGGCTGGCAACCAGACTTGGACAAAAGGACAGAAAGGGAATAATAAACTTGCCATTCACTCAAATGCCCCTGGAGCTTCTCTTCTTCACTTTGGTTCTTGTAAAACTTTTCCTTCCACACCAGTCACCTCCTCTATTTGTGAGCACAGGTGAATTCTTCTCTTGCAGTGAAGACCCTTTCCTTTTCCTTCTTAGCTTTTTTCTCCACCTCACCACCTCAGATTCAGCAAACTGCTTCCAGCCTTCCTCATCCACCACCTGTTCTGCCACCACTGCCTACATCACTGGAAAGCCTGCAGCTTGCTCTGCCAACAGCTTTGTGACTATAATGATTCTACACAAACTTTGTCTTTCTTTCCAGCATAATTGCTGATAATAACTGCTTGTACAGGCACTATGCACATGTGTGCATGTATTTAATTATATATATGGAAATGATAATATCATAGAATCATAGAATCATATGATTCTATGATATTAGTCAAGTATTGCTTAGATCCCCAAAGAAAAATATTTGAACATGGGCAGTGTACTACCATCTGGGATAACAGTGTGGAATGTGTAACAGTCATTTCCCATTGGAAGAAAGTCTAAAGACCTAAAGGACTGTCAATACTTAAATTAATTTAAATAAAAAGACAGACACCAACTCTTAAAATTCAACAGATTTTAAATCCCTTTACCCTGTAGAATTTTGGATCTACAAATCCCAGTTGTCTATGTCCAAGAACAGGTGGACAGGAGCTGTTGAGGTGTTGAGGAGCAGACACGGGGGAGGAATGGTGTGGCTCAGAGTGCTAAGTTTCTTGTTTGCATGGACCATAAGGTTGGGAATTCGATGATCCCGATTTCATAAACACTGATAGCAATGAAAAAAAAGCTACTTGTAATAATCCAATGAGAGCTCAACTTAGTGACGATACCAGAGCATCAGATATCCTCAAAGAATCTCTTGACTCATTTGATAACTGTACATGGTCAAATGATTTAACTTCCCAGTTAATTTGCACAAGGTTGAGTCACTTAAATAAAATTAACTATGCTATGTAGACATTAATTCACTCCTTCAAGCCATTTTCAAGTGAAGAAACAGCTCCTGAAAGAACTGGGTGGAGAATTAGTAATAGTTCACTGCAAAGGTTGTTCTCAAAAGACAGCATGGAAAATACTGCTTCAGATTTGGCTGTCTTCACATTTTTCACACTACCTACAAGATATGTTTTTAGATCCTCCCTCTGTCATCACAAGGCGTGCGACATATACCTATACTTAAGTCATTTCAGTCTTAAAACATTCAGCTTGGAAGGTAAAACATAGAAATCTGTGATTACACTCAGAAATTAAATTAAAAATGAAGAATCAGAGGAGAGTCTTGAAGACCTCTCCACTTCGTAATATGGATATTTTTCTGAATGCTATTAGATGCATTGCACTCCACTCTGGTTTCTCAGTCAATACTATTTCTTTCAAAATGTCCTGGTTTGAGGTACACCTGTAATTCCTTTCTCAAAGCCAGAGGTTGCTATACGAGAACCAACTTGTCAAATATTTGATCTTGAAATCCACTAACAACTTTAGTGAATGAATAATAGTGCACTTAATAATTTTAAACTTTCGATAAATAAATTAAATTGTAATTTAGATTTGGTAATCATGAAATTAAATCATTGAGCTAAGCATTGATTTTGCCACAGATTGTAGACAAGGGAAAATGCACAGACCGTGACTCAAAGATTATGTCTACTTTGTAGCCCGGTGCAAAGACCATGGGTAAACTCACTCATCTATAACATGGATGACATCCCACTACCACAGAGGTAGACAAGGTTAGTTTATCTGAAAAGATGGGGAGTAACAGCTCCATATAAACTGGTTTGTCTTCACTTCTATGGAGCTACCGCCTTTATAGTCATTGATAAAGAGGAGTAAGAAGTTACTTTCTTTAAGCATAGATGATTAAAAAATCACAGCCTACTGTCATTGGTCTACCGTAATGTTGTTTTCCTGATGAAATAATGATGTCCCTAGTTATAGGTTACAGACACCATCAAAAATATTACAAGACTATAATTCACAAAATCAAATAGTTACAGAGAAAAAAATAGACAGAAACAATAGATTCTGTTCAAATACTTTTTAATGACAATTATAAGAGACATGACCATAGATCTAAAAACATATATGCATAATTTTCCCCCAAGAATTTTTAAATTTATTTTTTATTTATTCTGAACATTGTTCAAATATGATTCAATTTTTAACTTCATATTAATCTCAAATAAAATTGTAACATCTGCTTTTTCAATATTTCTTTCAATGGTTTTAAATTGCATTTAACTAATTGTGTTGATCAAATTAAGTCTTGGATTTACTGCCACAATTTCATATCAAAAACTCAATCTTTTTTCCATAAAAATTCTCATTTTTATGAAAAGATCCTAGATACAACCCAGGAAAAACACCAGTGAAACATTCAATGGAAAGCTTAAAAATTAATTTATTCGCAGATGTAGACTATGTGCTGGATTTAATGAGAAAATTTAAGTAAGCATGATGTATTTCATCTGACCTTTCTTAGATAAAAACAGTTAACTGTCTTCATAAGCAAAAGTTGTGTTGATCATTCCACCCATTTTGTTCTAGATGCCATGAAAAAGCTGGTTTATTACTTCATAATACAGAATTGATGTCACAAAAAAGGACATATAGATTGTTCAGTAGCACATCAGTGCTAGTCATCAAAACTACGTGGTTCGAAGGAATATTTTTTAAAACTCACAATTTAAACTGACAGCTGACAAATTAAGGAATAATTTACATAGAAGTTTTTTGTCTCATGTCACAGATATAGTTGTTTCATATTCTGAAATTTAGGCAAAATCCGAATCCTGTGAAACTCTAGTGAAGGTCAAGATTTTAGCTTGTATATATGCTTTGAATTTATGACTTAGTGGTTGAACATTGCACAAAATTAATATAAGAAGACATATATTAGTTCTAATTTACTAGGAGAAGGAGGTCCAAGAAGGTAATGCATTACATATTCCATTACCTCTAACACCTAATTGGTCATTGTTCCTCAGTGGTCGTGAAAGTACACAGCTGTTAAGCTCATGGGCTAAAAGGTGGTAATTCAAATGCAGGTTTCCAAGTAGAATCACAGAATCATAAAATTATATAGGTTGGAAGGCACCTTTCAGATAGAGTCCAACCATCAATTTAACACTGACAAAACCCTCACTAAACCATGTCCCAAAGCACTAAGTCTACCCTTCTTTTAAATACCTACAAGGATGGTGATTTCACCACTTCCCTGGAAAGGATGTTCCCATATTTAATAACCCTTTTGGTATAGAAATTTTTCCTGATATCCAATCTAAATGACCCCTCATGAAACTTGAGGCCATTTCCTCTTGTTTTATCACCTATTACTTGGGATAAAGGACCAACCCCACCTCTCTGCAATCTCCTTTCAGGTAGTTGTAGAGAGTGATAAGGTCTCCCTTCATCCACCTTTTCTCCAGATTAAACAACTCCAGTTCCCTTAGACACTCCTCTTAAGACTTGTTCTCCAGACCTCTCAGCAGCTTTGTTGCCCTTCTCTGGATTTGCTGCAGAATCCTAATGGCTTTCTGATAGTGACACTGGACATAGTGTTCAAGGTGGGGCCTCACCAGTGCTAAGTACAAGGAAATGATTACTACCCTAGTCGTACTCACCACACTATTCCTGATAAAGGCCAGGATGCTGTTGGCTGCCTTTATTACCTGAGCACACTGCTGCCTCACATTCAGTTGACAGTTGACTACCACTTCCAGGTCCTTTTTCCACCAGACAGTTTTCTAGCCACTCTCCCCCAAGCCTGTAGAGATGCATGGGGTTGTTGTGAGTAAGTAAGGCTGTGTGTTTATCCTTTCAGTTTCACTGAAGTTATTAATTTATATTAGGTGGGGCAACCACTCTTCAAGTTCTGAAATATCCTGAAGAAACACAGGCAGCTGTGCGGCTCGGCTGGTGCAGTGTCTCTGGTGGTGCTGTGGCCTGCTTCTCCTGCACCGGGCAGTTTTTCAGCCTTGGGCCAAATGTGCTACTTAAGACAGCAGTGCACCTCAAGCTGCACTCTTTTCACCTGTTCAAAAAGTGATGTTGCCACCAAATACCTTTCAAGGGAAAGTGGCCTTTATAACCGGTGGAGGTACTGGGCTTGGCAAGGAGATGACAACAACTTTGTCCAGTTTAGGTGCCACTTGTGTTATAGTAAGACAGAAGCTCGATGTTTTGAAAGGAACAGCAGAAGAAATTTCTTCTAAAACAGGGAATAAGGTTCATGCCATCCAGTGTGATGTGAGAGATCCAGCTTCAGTTAAGAATGCTGTTGCTGAAATAATCCAGGTGGCAGGACATCCTGAAGTTGTGATAAACAATGCAGCTGGTAACTTTATTTCACCTTCTGAACGGCTTTCTGCTAATGCATGGAAAACAATAACTGATATTGTGCTAAATGGTACTGCTTTTGTAACTCTGGAAATCAGAAAAGAGTTCATTAAAGTATAAAAAGGAGCATCATTCCTGGCTATTACAATTTATGCAGAGAGTGCTTCAGGATTTGTGCTGCCGAGTGCCTCTGCCAAAGCTGGTGTAGAAGCAATGATCAAGTCTCTTGCAGCTGAATGGGGTAAATATGGCATGAGATTCAATGTGATTCAACCAGGTCCAATAAAAACAAAGGGTGCTTTTAGCTGCCTTGACCCAACAGGCACATTTGAGAAGAAGATAATTGAGAGGATTTCCTGTGGTCGTCTGGTAATTGTAGAAGAAATTGCAAATCTTGCTGCCTATTTCTGCACTGACTATACAAGCTGGGTTAATGGAGCAGTTATTAGAATGGATGGTGGGGAATATGTTTCTGTGGCTGGAGAGTTCAATGATTTGAAGAAGGTTAACAAAGAGCAGTGGGATTTGATGGAAGCAATGATTAGAAAAACAAAAGGCTCTTAAAATATGTAACTGTGGTGGAGACTTTTGGAGCATCTCCCTTATGAGGAAAGGCTGAGAGAGCTGGGACTCTTTAGCCTGGAGAAGAGAAGGCTGAGGGGAGATCTTATTAACACCTATAATTATCTAAAGGATGGGTTGAAGGAGGAGGGAGACAAACTCTTTTTGGTGGTTGCCGGTGAGAGGACGAGGGGCAATGGGCTCAAGTTGGAACACAGGAAGTTCTACTCAAATATGAGAAAGAACTGCTTCACAGTGAGGGTGATGGAGCTCTGGAACAGGCTGCAGGGGAGGTTGTGGAGTCCCCTTCTTTAGAGATTTTCAAGACCCACCTGGATGCAGTCCTGAGTGACATGCTCTAGCTATGGGCAATCCTGCTTCAGCAGGGAAGTTGGACTAGATGATCTCTACTGTCCCTTCCAACTCTAAAAATTCGGTGAAATTCAGTGAAATTTAGTGAAAGACAAATGGTATTGCAAAAGAAATCAAGTAGGAAACAACAATTTGGAATGATAGTTATTTCATCTACCTAGTCTGATTAAAAAATAAAGAGTAGTCTTGTTAATTTTGGCCTTTCATTAAAATGGGTAAGCAGTATATAGTAATGCAAGGATGCATTATTTTATGCATATTTTATGCATTTAAAAATAGATTTTAGTAAGTGAAATTCAATATTAAAACTTAAAATATTCATAGTAGAACACCTGCTGCTTATTTTTGTTAAGATTTTTTTTCCTCTCAGTCTAAAAAATACACTATCATATATGAAAACATAAAATTCATGGTCCTCTATTATCTACTCAGACTTCATGAAAAACCTCTAGAAAAATAAGACATATGTAAACCACTAAGTTATATATAAACTATATATATAAACTATTATATATATAAACTATTATATATATAAACTACCACTAATTTTAGGAATTACTATTCTCAAAAGCCATTAGACCCCTAGTTATTTTGTGTGATACATAAGGAAATGGAAGAAAAGCAGAAGTAAGAGATTTATAAACAAATGCTGTATCTAGGTAGGAAAGACAAGTAACAGAACTTAGGTCAATTGCTCATGTAAAGCTGTTACCAACATGGGTTAAATTCAGTTCAGCATTTATAGCACCAATAGCAGCATGGCTCCTACATGATTACAATGTTAATTTGCCTGCATCTTATTCAGAAGTTTTTCCTTGGATAAGTGAGTTGGTCTTTTTATCTGCAATGGAAATTGGGTCCTTGACTTTTCTACTGTGAGGGCATACACTGTTGATAATTAGTAATAATAGTTTCAGTTACATTTCAGTTTGGATTTATGCCTTCTCAAAATTGCACTGAGATGCCTGTATCTGAAACAGCTAACAGCAGAGAAAGACAAAAGTTATTTCCTAGATCTTTTGTTTCCTGACAATTGCTAATTACCCAGATATTTTTCATTGGAAACTCTTTTCATTCTTTTAAATTTTCAGTTCCAGAGTGGTACAAATCACTGTCCCTATGGGAAGAAAATTCACTGAAAACCCAAAAAATCTTTGGTGGCAGAAAATGAAGCAACTCAAAATGGTTATGGAAGCAGACACAGAAAGTTATTAGTGGGTTTTCACTATGCAGGAATCCCTGTCTTATGCTCAGAAAGGATAAACTTTCTGTTGAGAGGGGAACAAAACTTCCCAGAAAGCCTGCAAAAAGTTATAAACAATAAGTGCCATAGAAACACCAAAACCAACATGCCAGCAGATAAGACTATGTCTGGGATAATGGTTGGGACTCAAGAAATTTTGGAAAATAGGGAAGAACAGACCCATGGAACTCCCACCACTTGCATTGCGTGTATTACTGAAATACATGAAACTTACCGAGGACAGCCTGGAAGAGAAGGCCCTGTAACTAAGCCAATGGATGAAATCTCACAAAAGGAGAACAGATAAGCAAAACAGAGTCCTCTAAACTCTTTTATTGTGGTGCATAGCACAGGAATATTGATTCTGAATTCAAATGAAGCATTAGACAGTAACTTAAACAGTAGTAATACTGTAGTCAAAGGGAAAGATTTATTTATATTAGTGTGACTTTGTCACAGTTTAATTATTAAGAATGAAATCTATATGTAAATTGAAGTAATTAATATTGTTTAGAAAAGGCTGGAATATTAAGTGTTTCACTACCACAATCAATAATATGCAAATGAATAAACAGATTAAAAAACACGAAGCCAGCCTACCATCAAAAACAGAAAAGCACAAGAAATCAAATAAAATCAATCACCTCATAGCCTTGATTTATGCATCCTCACTGATCCTTTGTTATTGCATTTTGCCTGAATCTACATGAACACAAAAAACTAACCACCAGTAAATCCAGCGGTGCTTAGGGGTGAAAAAATATTATGTTTTTAGTCAACATGATTTGCCTGTTATATGTTATGGTCCCAGAAGAGCAAAAGTGACATGCATTAGAATATTCTGCTACAACTCATAATCTGGCAAAGTAATATTGAAGCTGACTTCAGCCCATAAAGCACCTATTTTACAATAGCTCACATTTATGTTCCTGTCTGATTCTTGGCTGATCAGCCACTGCCTCTTTCTGTGCATGATGATCACTTCAATAATTAAGAATTTATTTGCTTGGTTATATCCAGTAACTTCTGTACCTTCTTTTTCATGGTCACACCATCAGGCATGTACCGAAAGTTTCACAGTTGCAGCTTGGGCAAAATGGAGGTAGCAACTCAGGAGAATTACCTAAAAAAAAATAAAAATGGTTACATGATTTTCAAGGAACAAGTAAATTCTGAGTGGCATAAGAATTCTGGATAAAATTTAACTATAGCTCTGATACTTCATTACTGAACTGTGGCACTAGTCACTAACGTGATTAGCTATGTGTTTATTCTTCTACTTAATCAAGCTTTGTTGTTGATTCTAAGCCTCTTTGAAGAGCTTGATTTGCTCTCTATTCTGAATTTGTGACCTCCAGCCTGGACTGACTGGTGACTTCCCACTGAAACCTGTGCAGTTTCAAGCTCTAAGCCCAAGATCTTGTAGGCCTAAACTGTCAGAATGGCTTGCATTAATCCTTTTTTTTCCTTCTTCTGTTAACTCTGTTTATAAGGCTACATGTAGTTCCTTTGGCTGCCTAAAGCACTGAATTCCACTGGCCCAGAGCAACCCATGTCCCTCCAAGTCTTTTTACGCTGCAAAAGAGTGTTGCTGCTCCCACATGACTTATTAACCCTGGTCCCTGTAAGTAACCTCTGTTATTTGCAGAGATAGATAAATATAGGAAAAAAAATACGCGTACCAGTTGAAGACATGCCAAAAAACCCCAACAATTCAACAATCTAAATGGCTGAGTTCCAGAACTTGAGGACATGCCCCAGTATTGTTAAATTTACTCATCTAGATGTATCCACAGGTGCTAAAATGAAATCTAATGAATCTTAACAAATATGTGAATGTTACATTGAGATGAACTAGGTATTTGATCTTCAAGAATGGCAAGTTCACAGGACAATCAATCAAACCAAGTACCAGTTAAATTCTGTCTTTCTGAATGTAAAAGCTCTAGAAATATTGCTGGTCATCAGGAGAAAATAGCTAAGTATCACCATCCTTTGAGTAGAAGTAAATAGATACGTAGATGACTGCTGAGTACATGGACACAGACATTCCCTTGTAGAATATCATAGACCTGTTTACTGGAAAAAGGGGGATGCAGTTTGTGTCACCAGTCACTTTCTTCCACAGTAGTCCAGTGGGTAGTGCACATCACATTTCAGGGTTTTTGTGAAACTTCAGATACTTAACTTTTAGATATTTCACATAAATTATCATAGAATCATAGAATCATCTGGGCTGGAAGTGACCTTCAAAGGTCTTCTAGTCCGACCCCCCTGCAGTCACAGGGACACCCCCAAGTAGACCAGGTTTCCCAGGTAATCTTTATCACAGATTAAGTCCACCTCAAAACACCAGTTCAAACAGAGGCATGTATCTACTATATTATTTCTTGTCTAAACAAATGTTCTCTGTGAAGCCAGGATTTACAGCCTAAAATCACATTCACGTCTTAGTACCAAAGTTGCACTGCTCACAGCAGGGACTCTATAGTTCACAGTGTGAATGTCTGTTATTTACTCTGAAAACATATAAAGCAACTGAATAGAAGTCTTCCTTAGAGAACAGTAATGTCTGAACGCTGCTTTCGAGCCTGGACAGCTCATAAAGCACAATGTGGTTTATTATAAATAAATGAAGGCAGTGAAAGAACTGGCCTTTGGTTATCCACATTTCTTGACTGCCTTAGTGGCTGGTCACTTAATAAGATCCTTCCAAAACAATGTTCACACACAGTTCCAGGACAGTACTCCCTGAAGGCAATATAACCTATGTAAGGTCACCAAGATTTTTGTTTTATGCTGGAAAATGCAAAAGTACCTTTTTATCAGAATTGTCCATTAAATCACAATCATTCAGCAATACACACAACCATTTGAGTGGAATATGCATTGATCTGAGACTAAGAAAGATGTGTTCCCAGATGTTCTTATCAAATATATCATTCCTACTGATAATCTTCAATTGTCCACTTAGCTGAAATAATAGTTTGCATTTAGATTCTCTTTTGAAGGGAGATATTTTTGCCCAATACAACTCCAGAATCTGAGCCATGACAAATCATGGCTGTATCAGGTTGGGCTTCCTTAATTTTACAGTCTTCTGATACTCTCCCAGCAGCTTTGTACCCTCAAATATGACCAGTCATGTCTCCATGTAGGGCATGCAACACACACTTTCAGAGTCTTAGCATAGAGATGCCATTTTATGGCTGCAGCACAGTCCTCATTATTTCAGATAAACTCTTAGAACAGGAAAAAAAACCCACCAATGAACAAAACCAAAAGCACCTAGAAGAATGATTCTGTAATGGTTCACAAAGAACTGTGAGGTACAAATAATAATATGCTGAGTAAGTGGGCAGTCCTTGAGATTGTTATGTTTAAGCAAGGTGAATGTGAGCTCTATATAATTGCTCCCAGATATTTCCCTGTTTTGCTTAACTACAATTTAGTAGTTAATCAAACTAAAGTAAGGCTGTGCTTCTTTATATTGCAACACTGTTAAACATTGGCCTAAGCAAAGTCATGTCTTTTATTATAATCTAAGCAACACTAGAACCTATACATTAAACAGTCCCACATATAAAGGCACTAGATGCTGATCCTGGAGCTAACAGTTCAAATGGGCTTCCTGACAGATGTGCAGACAGCAGTACTCGGTACATAGACCACCGGTTACAGACATTTTTATTAAAAATCACAGCCAAGAATTATGAGATGTCATATAGCTGACAAATGGTTCTGAAACACTTGTCCAGAAAGTGAAAAATCTAGATTCAGTCCATTGCTCTTCATAAGGCTTTCCAAACCAATAACTTTAATCTCCCATACACTGAAGCTGTGTCATTAGGGCAGTGTGGCAAAAATGTAAAATTCATCAAATCAGTGAGAGGACAAGAATAGCAGAATATGATTCTGTAACTCAATAATCAGAAAAATTCCCTACTCAGGCTTCTGAACAAACTGCCAGAGCTCTATAGACACATTACATCATGTGTCATTAACATGAAGTGTATGACTGTGTGCAAAAATGTACAAACGGGGATTAAAACATAAGACCCTTGAGTTACACAAGCATGTTAGCAGTGAGGCTACAGAAGTAGGGACCGTTTTTTCTTGGCTTTTCGTGTTCTTGCAGTTTTTATTACATCTGGCCACACAGTGGCAGAGCTTCAACAGGAAACATGAGGCAAAATTTCAGACAAGTTCTTTCAGCATTACCAGTACATTCAATGAGGAAATGCTATTTCTGTATAGGATGCTGGTTTAGGGGAGGTTTTTGGAGTTGTTTTTTTTTTTTATTATGGTGGCTTTGTTTTGTTTTGGGTTTTTTTCCTTTTTTTTTGTTTGATTGGTTTAGTTTTGCTTTTGAGGGTTTTTTTAGCTTTAAAATTTATTTTTACTCCTAAAATACCTTTTTTCCCCCCATGTGTTATCCAAGAAACCTAAGAATTTAACCTAAGTCTATGATTTCCACTCCTCCACCCACATCTTGGCCTCTAGCTGTGCCTTTGGGCACAGATAAATAGTGTGGAAGAGAGGTAAATAGGAAATAAATTGAGAGAAGATGGCCTCTGTCAAGGAGACCGTGCTAATCAAAGTTTGAGATTATAAATATCATAGAAACACTAATTCCATTTGGCGGCAGCATGTTACAGTTACATTTCACTTGTTGGTAGATATGGGAATGAAGTAGGAAATAGCAGATTAGGGAATTTAAGCTAATATCTGAAGCTAAAAGTCTTGTAAAGGACCTGTTTAGTCTTAAATCATGAAAATTGCTGTATTGGATATAATTTGACGTCCACTTTTCTCAAAATCCCAAATGTACCATTGATGGGAGAGTTACATTTTCTTCAGAGGACAGAAATACTGATTAAGACAGTTCTGAAGACATCTCTGTCTTTACTCCCTAGTTAGGATCGCTGTAAATTCTGAGGATCTATTTTAGAAAACTGAGATAGAGAAAAAAAAACACATTATGACATCTATTTTCCTGTTGGAACTCACCTATGTAAAACACTCCAATTTTCATGCTACGTTTCTTTCTTTCATACAACAGGCTATTCTTTATCCACCCACAAGATGGCATTAGAAGCTTGAATAACCTTTAGTCCTGTGCGTGGCCCCACACATGTTGACATTTTTGTTTCTTCTGCATCTCTGCCTCCAAAGTGGCAGAAATATAGTACTCATGGCACAAACCCAGATATCTTAATTTGCTAAATACTTCGAAATTACACATAGTTTTTTATAAAGGCAATGCTCATCTCCATTTAATTGAAACAGGTATTTGGTTGCAAATTAGACCAATACTTAAATGTATACATATATTTAAAGTTATTTAAAAATGCAATCTAATTCCCAGGGGAGCAAATTTCTTCAGTAACATGTTTTAAATTCACTGTTTGATATTCTTTTAAAAATAGAGTAACATACATTTTACTAAACAGCCCAAAGTTTTGATATTTTAAAAAATCTCTCAAAGTCAGTAGAGGTTAACATAATTTTAGATGGGTTTCTGTCTAAATGGGAAACAGTTTATAGTGTAGGTATTACAGATAAACTTTCTGTAGTAATATAAAGCTTTTAATCAATGCTCATATTACTCTCCCCTGGGAATCTTGCACATGAAAATAAGTTATTTGCAAATTGAAATGAGATCCTTAAGACTTATTTATCTGTTAGTATCTGTAAAAATCAGATTAAAATAATAATTCCTGTAAAATCTTCAAGAAGATTGAACTGTAAAAATTGTACAAATATTTAGCTTTTAGAAAGGAAAAATTCTTTGCCTTTGTAAAACCAAGTTAATTAATTAAGTTACAAAAATAATCTGATTTACTTCAGAACTCAGATTCATGTCCTTTCTTCTTACAAAAGATTTTGTTTACATACATAATAAAAATACATATGAAACATATGAAACAAAATGAGACCCTAAGAAGAAGAGAAAACATAATAATTTCATACTGAAAACAAGTCAGGGTAATTTTAAACCTTATGTCACAGCACACTGAGAATGCCAATAATATGTAGATAATACTATGTGCCACAGCTGCCAAAAGTAAAGAGAATCATATAGTAAATCACAATACGTTCTCATAAGACCTGCATGCTGAATGAGGTACTTTATTCTTTTCTTTCAAAAAATCACTGGGAAACATATAAAATCAAGTCTTCAGTGTTCATGACATACAATTTGGTGAACAGTATGATTTATTATGCAAAAAGTAAATGTAAGTTATTATATAGCAACCATTCTATTTTCCATGAGGTTGGAATAAGCCAGACTGACAGTGTTTCCAGTCAGTTCAAGTGCAATTTAAATGGTGCATTAAGGAAAAAAGCATTGGGCCCAGTCCTCTAATCTGTTCATGTGTGACAATCTCCTTGACTGCAGAGGTGCTGCATGTGAAATAGTGACAGACATGCCCTAAAGCCTCAATTCCATTTCAGGAAATCTCAAGAATGTATTCTCAGACAAATTACAACTTTCAAAATTTAATCTAGTAACACTTAAATTTTCTGCCTAGAACTGGACACCACATCATGACTTGCTCAGTACAAAGCTTTAATTTTATTTAGCTTTTCCTTTTTTTCTTATTTTTGTTGACGACATCAAATGTCATCAACAGTAATTTTGGTTCTTAATGCTTTTTTTCCGGTGTCAAAAATTATGGAAAAAAACTTTAATGGTTAGATACTAATCTGATTTTAAAACAGTGAATTGCAGATGATTTCACTAAACTGAGGGAAACACGTAAATTTCATTCAGAATTCGTACTGGTGTAGCAGAAATCCGAATACAGACTTCAGAGTCAAAGTTCTGATTTGAATATCATATGAAAAAGATTTTAAGATTAGCAGTATTTAAATCCCATTATGAAGTTATAGAAATAATCTCACAAAGTTTACAGTCTATATTTTTAACAAGTTCATGCTCTAGTAGGAAAATCTGCTGTGAATACACCTTTCTTTTTATATACCAGTACTAGCTTAGTTGGCAATAAAAAGATTTCAAATCAAACATTGCAAATCACCATAGAGTTTACCCATATATCATTTGTGTGAATACATGCTGTATAACCTTTTTTATTTACCATAAAATGTGTGGATTGCTCACAGGGATGAGTGTCATACCGTATGTAAAGAACTGCTGGCTGGTGTGGCTAAAAGGTTCATTTCTGTTTCTGGTAAAGAAATATTGTTACAGTGCTAGTTAGTTGTAGGCAATCTCAGTCTTTTCACAGTTTTACTTGGCTGGGAGCTTCCTGTTGTGACCCACTGCAAGGGACATGTTGTAGAAAATACTGTCAGCTGTGCTGCGTGTTTTTAAACAATGACAATGAGGGTCTGCAGACTGATATCATAAAAGACATGTTTCTTAAGATACTATGGGTTTTCACTTCATCAGTCTCTAGAGTCTGTATAGGCACAGAACAGTGAGTGCCATTCCCGTCACTGTCTGTTTAATTTTTTTAGATAGATGAAAATTATTTTTTAATAAAGTGTTTTGTCTTCCAAAAACATTAGACATACCTTCAAATCTCTAACAAGTATAACCTTATATATAAAAACTAGTGCTAAACTATGAGAATGCAAATTCAAGCACACAAAGGCTAGGCAACAACAGAACTAAGGTTTCCCTTTTCTTTCAATGCCCCTGCTCAATAAGATGTATATTAGATGTATGTCTTTAACTGCATTCCATTTTCTTCCAGTGCACTACTTCCCTATTTGTCCCGTGAGATGGATGGCAATGACAGGCTGTTCCTAGTTCTTTCCCTCTTTAATGTATACCACAATGCATAATTATTACATTTTATTCAAGATACATAATAAAAACCAAAATGGCTTATATTGTGGTATTCTAAATCCCCCTTACTGTGCTTATTGGGAGAATATTTAAATGCTTCATATTTACTAAAAGGCATAGTTATCCAATAGCTGCTGCAAGAAGAGGTTGTCAACCTTTCCCAATGTTACATACAGCGAACTATAACTTCCATTCAGAAATTTGATTCGGATGAAAAGTGCTGTAGAATGAGACGCTGCTGTTGCTTGCAATGGAGGGTTTCTATTTATCCTCTCTCTTTAAAACCCAAAATAAAACTGCACTCAGAATATTTTGCATATGACAAAATCTGACATTTCAGTATTGTTTACACATTTTGCAGCTTTGAAACCTGAAAGGGCTATACCATCAGACCTCTCTAAGAACCTGAGAAATTCACAAAATATTCTTTTGTTTGATTAACAGGTACCAGATGTCGCAGCATGTAAACTATACCTCAGCTGCCTGTGGGTTAGCAAATTCCCTGTGTTCAACATTGCTTAGATTAATTGGCAGGCCATTTGCTTTTGACGTGTTGCTATTTGCACTGCAGGACAGGACACAGGTACAGAACAACATCAGCTCTGTGATTGCATCAAAGACTGCTAAAAACAAAGCTTCAGCTTTAACAGCTATAGTAAAAACCAAAACCAAACCAAAACCAAAGCGGAATAAAACTCAAAAACCAGCACGCGTATTTATGGCTTATTCTTCAGATATGCTTCTTCTGCATTCTAACCCACAAATTAAAGTGCCTTCAACAATACTATCTTAAGATATTTTAACAGCCAAAAACATTTTCAAGCATCTGATTGTTCATTTATAAATCATTTATAAATTACGCAGCCTTATAGAACTTCTCACTGATATTCAAGAGGACAAATTATATATACAATAAAAATTTGAACTGGGAATACCCCATGTAATCTGAATCAATGAGTAAAGTTTGATACCCATCTGTTTATTCTGAGTGAGGTAGTTCAAGGTCTAGAGGACTCAAATAACAGGAAATATCCACGAAAAAAATAAAGAAAAAAGTAGTAAGCAAAGATCAAATTTTTTCAGGAAGAAGGATTCTGATTCCTTTAATAGCTAAATGACATTTTATTTATTTATTAATTTATAACCTTAGGAATATAAAGCTAATGCTGCAGACTCCATGTTTCACAGTGTTTTGCTGCAAAAGTAGATGTGCCAATTCTGTGCCAATAATACTTCTTCCAAATACAGATGGGAAAAGACTCAAAAAAAATGGGGCCTAAAGGCCTCAGAAAGGTTTTGTAGACAGATGTTTGACAACAACAGCTATCTCCAGGTTGTACACTGTTGCAGAGTGTTTGATTAAGACCACTTGGGATCTTAATAATACAACCAGTTTTGGTTAAGGACAGCCTCATGTAAGGCCAGCTCTACTCCATTGTCATACCATTGGTCTCAGCCAATTATATGAAGTTCTACAAGTCCAAGTGCCGTGTCCTGCACTTGCATACAACAATCCCATGAAATGCTACAGCCTTGGGGAAGTGTGGTTGGAAAACTGCCTGGTGGAAAAGTCGACAACCACCTGGAAGTGGTGGTCAACTGCCAGCTGAATGTGAGGCAGTAGTGTGCCCAGGTAGCCAAGAAGGCCAATAGGATTCTGGCTTGTACTAGAAATCATGTGACCAGCAGGAGAAGGAAAGTGATTGTACCTCTTTACTCAACACTGGAGAGGCTGCATCTCAAGTACTATTTTCAGCTGTGGGTCCCTTGTGTTAGAGAAGGACAACAAAGGTGGTGACGGACCTAGAGCAGAAGTCTTATGAGGAGTGGCTGAGGGAACTGGGGTTCTTTAGCCTGGAGGAAAGGAATCTGAGGTATCGCTCTCTATAACTACCTCAGAAGAGGTTCTATTGAGTTGGGGGTTAGTCCCTTTTCCCAAGTAATAAGCAATAGGATAAGAAGAAATGGCCTCAAGTTGTACCAGGAGAAGTTTAGATTGGATATCAGGAAAAATTTCTTCACTGAAAGGGTTGTCAAAGGAGAAAGAAGGTTTTTATCAGATTTAGGTTGATGGTTGGACTAGATGATACTAAAGGTCCCTTTCAACCTTAACAATTCTGTGATCCTATGATTCTATAGTTCAAGCACTGGAAAAGACTGCTTGGGGAAGTGTTTGAATCACTAACCCTAGAGATGAAAAAGATGTGTAGATACAGTACTGAGGGCATATAGTGATAACTTGGCAGCACTAGGCTAATGATTGGACTTGATGATGTTAAAGGTCTCTTCCAAGCAAAACTATTCCATGATTCTGTATTTCAGCCATGCCTCTGATGGGTTTGGTACTCAGAAAGCCACACAGGACATAGCCTTGCTGGTGTTGCTGGTAATGTGCACCTCATGAGCCAGAAGTACAGAGAGGCTGAGAGATTTGGGGTTGTTCTGCCTGGAGAAGAGAAGGCTCTTGGGAGACCTTATAGAGGCCTTCCAGTATCTGAAGGGAGCCTGTAGGAGAGATGGGGAGGGACTCTTTATCAGGGAGAATAGCAATAAGACAAAGGGTAACGTTTTTAAACTGAAAGACGGGAGATTTAGACTAGGTATTAGGAAGAAACTGTGAGGGTGATGAGACACTGAAACAGGTTGTCCAGAGAAGTTGTGGATACTCCATCCCTGGAAGTGTTCAAACCAGTCTGGATGGGACTTGGAACAACCTGTCCTACTGTTTGAAACTCAGAGATCTTTAAGATCCCTTCCAACCTAAACTATTTTATCGTACAGAAACTATTCTGTATTTTGCTGCCTTTCTCTGGATTTTTTCCAAGTCTATTGCATGCTTTTTTAGAATCAGAACTGCTTCCATTATTCAAGGTGTCAGGAAGTCAGGTAACATCATTATGGTGGCTTGTGTTTTGTTTTGTCTTTTTCTCCTAATAGTCCCCAATATTTTGTTTATCTGACCATTGGTATTATTAAACTAGTGTTTCAGGGAACATTTTTTAACAAGATATCACTCTTGGGAGGTAATGGTTAGCTTAGAGTCTATAATTTTATATGTGAAATTAGGATTGTTTTTCTCCTATGTACATCACTTTACATTTTTTCACACTGAATTTCGTTTGTGACTTCATTGTCCTTTCAGTCTTACACAGTCTTTTTTTCAATTCCTCACAGTTAGTTTTCATTCTTACTATTCTGAATAAAACAGTATTTTCAGCAGCCTTTTTCTTTTCAGTGATCTGCTTTCCAGGTCAATGATGAATACTTTTTACAGTACAGACCCGTGCTTACCAGAACTGATGACCTGTCTCCACTTCAAAAACTGACAATTTACTCCTAGTTGTGTTTTCTTTCTCTTAACCAGTCATTTATATATGCAACAAATGGCTTTTCTCATGCCACCTAATTTACTTAAAAGCTTTGTGTGAGACATGTTGTCAAAGGCCCTTTGAAATCAATGTAAACTAAATAGCTTCCCCCTCCTCTTTTGGGACCTGTTAAAAAAAAAATGAAGTCAAATTTTCCACCTTCTGATCTTCAGCATCTAAGGCTCTTTAAAGTGGAAAGCTACATGAAACCTTGTAATTCAGATATTTCATCCTTCAGTTCCTCCAGATTTTTTACATGAATAACATCTGGTCCTGGAAATTCATTATTGTTCATTTGTCATTTTTTTCCATAAATTCCCCTAAAATAACTCAGTTTCAGACAGATCCTTGATAAGTCTACCACTGAGAGTAGCTCCCTAATGGGATTCTCCTCTCTCCTTTTTCTTCTGCAAGGATCACTGCTGCAGCCTCTCAAGAACGACCTTTTTCTGTTTGTTTGTTTTTAGTACTCCTTTTATATTCTGATCATCGAATGGCCATACGGACTGCTTGATCCTCCTGATGTGTGTAAAAAAAAAATAAAATAGTAGTTTTGTTTCCTTTTGCCCCTTGGTCCTTCTTTTTAATTACCATTTTATGCTTTCACATTTTATAATCCTTTTTGTTCCTTTTCACTGTAAATGACTTTAGCTTTTGGAAGAACATCATATTGTTTCTTGAAACCTCCATGAAAATCTGTTTTTGAATGATTCAACATCACAAAAATTCACAGTTGGGACATTTTTTGATCATAGTTACTATCAAGACATTTCAATTCCAAATTAATCTGAGCAATACCACTTTTCACATTAAAAAGTGCATTTGATGAATTAACACTCTGCATTAAGCAAATGGTGTTTAAAAGTGGTTTTTTTATCATTAACTATGTAATAAAGAGAAAATTAAACATGTAGTATTATATTTAAAGCTAATATGCAATTCCAAGGTACATCAAATCACAGGTATAGATTCCTAGATCAATGTTATTGAACTATGTGTAGCACCTGAAGCCATGCTGAAAGCTGTAGATTCAGCATCTTTATATGATCAACAAAGGTTGAAATATCCATCAGTACAGCTCTGATCAACTTGGGAATGAGTAACTGCAAAAATGAAGAAGCTTCCTAAAAAGCTAATGGACAACCAAAATAATTAAATTCTTCTAATATAGGTATTACTAAAGGTTAACAAATGGAAACATAACACTAATTAAGATTATCTGCTAATATAAGACTGAGGAAGAAAAGAAGTTGAAAGCCCAAATAGTAATATCATATTGAAACATAAATGGTAGAATGGCTGTATTCAGGCTTCTATTTCAAAGATTGCTAGTGTAAAAAATCAGCATTCCTTAGAAGGAGAAATAAATGGAAGAAAATTTAATGCTCTGAATCCAATATTAATGCAGAATAAAAGTTTAAGATGTTGTTAATAGTGTTTCAACATTAATCTCATTTTACATTAATGGAAATACAAAATAAGTTCTAGTACTTTTCAGGATTAAGAAATCTCTTAGCTGGAGCCAAATTACTCTGTGGCTCAAGACCATGAGGGATCACCTTGAAAATTTGAGAAGTAGATATGGAAAAGACTAATGCTACCATGTGTGATTCTCTTTGAAGAAAGGACTATTGCATAGAACAAATTCTCCCATGCATTTTCCACTTGAACTTCTGCTGTCAACTTTTTCAAAATGTGTTGCAGGCATATTCCAGCAGACAAAACAAGGAGAGGTGAAGCCATTCTTTTTTTTTCTTGTGATCCTTCCCTTTTTGCTCACCACTTCTCACAGTTCTGAAGCATACATTAGTTATTTGATGACTTTCACACAACATACATATTTTCCACATTTGCAGATTCTTTACCACATTCTCAGCTTTAGTGTTTTACCTCTCACTTAAGATACTAATTAACTTATTAAAGCCCCATATACAAAAATAATATAAGTGGAATTTAGGTGCTCAGATCTAAAACAATGTCCTATAATATCCTACTCAGCTGCCACTAAGCTTCCTACAGAAAGCCTCAACCCTGCATGTTTTTTCTGCAGGTACTCAAACCTGCTTTCTTGTCTCCGTGGAAATACTCTAGTCTTTAGGCTCTGCAGTCTGACACCTAATGATATGTATTGCAAACTAGAATGGAGGCATTCCATATAATATTCTAAAGGAACTGATTCAATGGATGCTTATGAAGAACATATAACAAACTCAACTTTGCTAGGAGTAGGAGGAATAACATTAAATGTTAATACTCTCTGTACAGTACCTGTTAGCACACTAAAGAAGGTTAAGAAATGTCTTGCTCTCTTTTCTCTACCTCAGGAAACTGGAACCTACAAGAGTTTTCTTGCAAATGTTGCATTCATATTTCGGCTATCCAGGAGCCATGTTAAAAAGGAGGGAAATTCTTTACTTCCCTATTTGAAGATGTGTTTTTCAGGAAATTTAAGCAGTAAATCAAGATACAGCAAGCAAAAATACAATTGGGGGCAATATGAGGGGGGCATAAAAATGGGGAATGACATAAAATGCAAAACTAGCGCTTGAACAGGGAATGGAATTCAAGATTTGCTCCTTTATGATTATATAGATAACATAGGATCCCATGATAATATAGGATTACTAGACTTTCTGAAGCCTGTGCTATGTTGAGGAATCGTGTATTTTCTATGGTGAAATTGTAATTTCATCTTGCATGTTAAATCAGCTTTAACAAGAGAGTGGTGTATGTTTTAAGACTGAATTTTTGAGGTTATGTAATCTGAATTTGCAGTAGCACAATCCCTTGGATCTCATAGGATATTGCTAACTGATTCTTACATGAAATCTGTAAGATCTGGCAGAGTTACACCATATTTATTTGAAGAAGATACTCTCATTTAAGAAACATGAACTGATAATAAAACAGTTATTGGAATACCGTGGTTTCTTTATGTAAATTGCTAAAATAATCACCTTCAACCTTCCAGTTGATATTCCCTAACTGGTACACCCCTAGAGCACTTTCATTCTCTGAGACAGTTCAGCATACTTTGGCCTGACATTAAAGTGATTATTCATAACTGTAAGAAAGGAAAAAAAAAAGGGGGGGAGTTTTGTTTAAAATCTCTATGTTTTGTTAGCAATTCAAAATCACATTAGTAGCAGAGAATTACAGAATGCAGCAAGGTATATTTCATCTAATCCTTGAACTATACTTGTATTAGAATTTTCTAATCAACATCATCTTCTCGATAAGCTATAACTTCAAAACATACATATGTCACTAGAATTTGCATGATTCACATTGAACCAGCTGGTATTCTATAAGCTGCTTCAGCCTTAAAAATCAAATGTTTTATACTACAGTGTATTTATTCATGAAAGGCTGAAGTTAGGGAACATCTGAGGACAAATGGTGCGCATTAACCAAAGAAGACTAATTTATTTTTTTTTTTTTATTTAATTCAGGTATGTCATATTTTAAACACATACTTCTATACATCATCCTCGGACAAAAGGTTAGAAAAAGTCAGGGATAACTTGACTACTTCGAATTTTGATAATTCACAGAGGTGATAAGACTCATCCCTTGAGAAACAGTTGGAAAGAGATGTCTCCCTATTGTCTTCCTTGAGACTATCTGTAGCTTAAGTGCTCTGCACTGCAGCAATTCTAAACACAACTAGTTGTTGCTTCAGTTTAATGTGGGTTGAGGCTGTATCTCAGTTGATCTAACTGCTGGCCTCCAGATGCATGCATGACTCTTCTCTTTCAGGTTTCTCTGGTCCTGTGACAGGAATTGTGTCATTTTTTTTGTTGTGCTGTAGATATCATGAGTGAAAGTTATAGAGAAAAAGACGCGTTCTCAACATTCCAGAAATAGGTCTGTACGTTTAATATTCTTTCATTTTAAATACCACCTACTTTGAAATACTGCAATTTCCCCAGGCTTAAAATGAAGTAATTTACCAAAAAGCCTGACATCCTTTTTAGAGGTTAGAGGGTAAAGACAAATAGACAAAAAGCTCACATTTCAGTAAGAACAATTAAGTAGAAAATCATATATAATGAAGGGGATTGAAAATTAAAGTAGTTTCCTAGAAAAGACTACAGTTACAAATTCTTATCACCCTTTCAGACTTTAACATCCTAGATCAAAATTGTTTCTCTAGATACACATTCCATTTAATTAAAAATGTACAGCTGTAATTTTGGTTTTTTTCTCCTTTATTGCATCATTATTTCATTTTTTGAAGGTAAAGGCCACTTACATTTTCTTGGAGTGTGACTAGTATGACAGATAGGAAGCCATTTACTATTTCATCAGATGTTTTGTGTTTCTATTGACATACATGTCAACTCCTGGTACAGTAAGACCCTTCTGTTGGGGACCCTTTTATACTAATACAACAAATGAAGAAGACAACTGACTAATAATGAAGTACACAATATAAGAACTATTATTATATTTTTATTCTATGTCCTATACTTACTATCTTCACAGTGTGTATTAGTTTTTAGTTATTAATAAGTTAAACTATTTAGTATAGTAAAGTATTTTACTTTATGATGTAGGTATAATGGAATATCTTGATAAGCAGTTAAAACTGCATTAACATTTATTCCTCTTGAAATGTTTTGACTTCAGTAGGGACCAGGCTTAATCTTGACAGACGGGCTGGGTTCTGTAGAAGCAGCTCATATAGTGGTGGAAAATGAGGCAAGACTACACAATTTTTTGGGGAACCAACAAAAAGGAATGAGATTGGTTTTGTTTTCTAGTACTCAGAGGGGCATATTAGGATGAATCTTATTTGTTGAATGCAGTAAGTTGGTCCATCCTGACAGCTCTGCTTCAGTTAAATTGAATTCGATTAAACATAAATTCAGCTTGAAGACATTACTCACAGATAAAAAGTGTCACTTGCCTCTGTCAATGTAGCATGTTAGGGCTTCAGCAAACATTAAAAGTGAGAAAATTCTTGTTTCTTAGTCTCTAAACTTCCAAATTAACTGTGAAGAGTTACCAGATAACCCTATCTGTATTCAACTACTGTTTAGGTAGTAGGGATCAAATTTTACTCTGAAATCAAAGAGCATGCCAGAATACTCCAACTTCTCAAAGCTTTCTAATTAAAAAAGTATGCTGCCTAACAACAGAATTTAAGAAATAATGAAAATTTCTCCTGTTAATATAAACACCAGTAATAACAATAATATAAAATGTAATGGGTAAAATGTAGTTTGAAATTGACAGAAAATAGTTGTTAGGTTTTGCTATGGATTAGCCTTAGTGGGGTTAGGGGATGGGGAAGAAAATAGTCTGAGAAAATCCTGTTAAGATAAAGGCAGGGAGTTTATTTACTAGTTACTGTCATGGGCAAAAGAGACTCAAGACAAATTAATTTCATTTCTTGCCAATTGAAAAAGATTAACATAGTGAGAAAAAAACCCCACAAAACTATTAAAAACAACCCTTACCTTTGGTTTTTCACTCCCAACTTCTTTTCCCACCCCCTGAACGTTACAGCAGGATGGGTGATTAAGGTCAGTACAAACACATACCACAGGGTCACTGTTCTCTCTGGTACTCTTTCTTCCTCACATTTTTCCCCCACCCAAGTGTGGGGTGTTCGCTGGCTGCAGTCAAGATGTAAAAACCAAGCTGCTCCAACAGCAGTCTCTTCCATGGGCCGCAGTAGAATCTCTCTTCCAGTGCCTGGAGTACCCTCTTTCTCTCACCTAGGTGCTTACAGGCCTGTTTCTCACCTTTTTTCTTTTTTTTCCCCTCACTGCCTATGTGCTCATTTTGCCCTTTCCTAAATATGCTTTCCCAGAGGCACCATGATTTTGGCTGAGTTCAGCTGTGCCCTGCTTGCAATCCTCTACAGCTGGAGCTGGCTGTGATCTGCATGGGGCAGCCCTGGGCAATCCTCAGAGAGGCCATCCTACAACCCCCTGCTGCCAGCACCTGGCCCCAAACATCCAAGACAAATTTATATTTTGATTTCATTTCAGTGACTATTTAAAATCCCCCCAAAAATCTTAACTGTTCAGAATTTGATTTTTTTTTTGTCTCTTTTCACCATATATTGTTTTTAATCGAGAAATTTGCTTACTTTCTTGAAATAAGTAAAGAAACACATGTGTTTTGCTTTATACTTACTTTTCACTCATTTTTCTCCAAAATATTTTCAGGTTTATTTTTAAAATATCTATAGATGATAAAAATAAAAAAAAAATCAGAAACAGCAAAATTTTGCAAAACTAGGGAACAATGCAGGAAATGTGAGAAAAGGTGTTGTGCACCAGTTGTGCAGAGTTCTCTCAGGTACTTAATACCTTTCTCCATGCTGGTCCATTGTTTTGGACGGCATTGGATATCATCCTTAAAAGGATGTCTGCTCTTCACAGCTGATAACAGTCTCCTCCAGAGACTGAGAACTTCTGCCTTATTCCCAATTGCTTTATCAATACCTCCCTCTT